>PVHY01010347.1:23309-52413 GCA_004024945.1 Uropsilus gracilis | reverse complement strand
TTTTATTAAATTTAATAAAAAATAGGCATCCAGATTATATGCTATCTGATCAGGACCAAGCTACAAGACAAAACTTTTCTATATTACAGAGCATGGTGCTCCATTTATCAAAGAACTTTGATGCTTTTGATGAGGGTGGTGGTGATGATAATTTAGAAGCAGTTTTTTCTCATATATGTATACCATGGTAAATCAATTTTCTATTTTAGGAATCAGAATATCATCATTTCTATAGACCTCAGATAAAAATTCTCTCCTTCAGACTGTTGCCAGAGTCTAAAAATATGCCATGATTACACAAGCACTCTGGAATTTAGATTAAACAGCATTCAATTTGAAAATCTAATCATATCATCTAAATATCATTAAGCTATAATAGGCTGATTGATAGGGACCAAAGCTGTTTTTGCCTGGTGCTACATGCCTTTCACTCAGCCAGCCTTTTCATACTAAGATGTTGATAAAGGCATCTATAAATCTTAATAGTTGGAGACAGTTTAAAAGCACAGTTCATGGGGTAAGGTCACACCCACTTAAGTGACCTATTTTGTATACTTTTCAAAAATAGGTTAATTAACTTAATAGAAATAATAGGGCTCTCATATTGATGTGCAATTACTACTAAAACAAGTTTTTTTCCTCCCAAGTGAACATGATGTTCATGAAATGAAGGGCAGAATGGCCATGACAAGAACCAGGCTTAGCAAGGCAGGTCATGTGCAGCAAGTACCTTTCAGACTTGCCTTTCAGAACTCACTTTTATTCCAGGTCCTAGGACATGGGCACACTTCCATGAAAGCAGTTTATTCCTGGCCCTCTCCTATTTCAGTTTTCAGGAGGGATTAGTCTAGCTATTGTTGTTTTTCTAATCACCATAAAAGCAGTTTATACAGACTCTGTTTCCTGAAGACTCCAGCATGCATAAGAAGCTCAGTAAGTTTTGGTCTCTGTTCTTTTTAATCTGAGACTGTTTTCTTCATTCTTCTAACACATGGTTCACCCGCAACACTGGGAAGAGTATGGTTTCAGAGACTGCCATGTAGGCAGGCAAGATAGTGTGCATAACTCCAGTTATGTTTTATCCCCAAGTAGCCTGATTCATTTTTTTTTTAGTTCCAGACTCAAATGTTCTTATCCCAAAGCATGTAATGCTACCTTTGACCTCTTGTTGATGGTTATAGTATTATCATTCTATTATTGGTCAACTAATTGCATGATTTGATTTTTTATCATCTATTCCTTAAAATGTTTCTCTTTAATATTTTATATTATAAGTTGAGTACTTGAACATTTGTCATTCTGGGTTATATATCAGCACTTAAATATATTTAAAAATAGCATATCACATTTAAAAATGTTAATCCCATTCCTCAATGTATGATCTTATATCACATACAACTCTTTATATGAATATTGCTGAGTCCTCCTGGCATGGTCTGCAAGAATTAGATACACAATCACACAAGGGCAGGTTGTTGTTGCCAGTTAGTCACAATGGGTATGATTTGAACTGATGGAAACTTCTCAGAGTGGAGATCCTAGATGGACCGCTAGTTTACCTTACTGCAATGCTATTTTGCCACTTGTACACTGCCCTGCTCACACAGCTTTTTCTAAATGGAAATTGTTTGTATGTATGTGTGCATGCATATAGAAAATAGCTGATGATAGTCTTTTATGGAAATTTAGCTGTGCTAGAAAGAACCTTTAGCCAATTCCTGGCTGCTTCATTAGGATGACATTTTTCATATAGAGCATTGTAATGACTGTGAAGTTCAATTTTATGATTTCTTGTTTAGAGCATAGGCACTTAGGGAACTCTGTGGTTTTATGTTGTGATAAAGTGGTTCACTTTTAGTACAGGATCGAACTAATGCACTTGAATATATTATATTTCTATTAGGTTAATGTTGGTGGTTTTCCCTCCCAAGCATACGCTCTATAGTTTGCAGCATCCCTTTCTTGAAGGCAAAGACCTCATTTCCTACTTCTTTCATATCCTCTAATTTGCTTACTACAAGGCCCAATTCAGAGCAAGCATTCATTAAAAACATTTTAGCTAATTAACTACAAAATGTCTGGCTTGAGTTTAGGAGAGAATGAGAGATTGGGCAGGGGAAGTATTGGCACACAGGAGAATTAAAATCAAGTTTTTTTGTTACTTAAAAAAAAGATAAACATGTGTATGTATCTTGACAAAAAATTGGAGTGCACAAAATTGTTTTAAAAATTACCCCTCTGATCCTAGGTATATGCCTAAAATATTTGAAAATAGATTGTCTAAAAATGTTCATAGCATCACTATTTATAACATCCAAAAAAAATTGGGACAACCTAAATAACCAGCAGTGAATGAGTAAATAAACAAAATGTGGTGTATTCAAGCAATGAAATATTTGATAATAAAAAGAAAATGAAGTATCAATACATGTTACAACATGGATGAACTGTGAAAACATTATTTATGAAAACACAAATAAAAGAAGACATTTAGCCCATATTTAGAAAAAAACATAAGTAGCAAATATTGGTGAGGGTGTGGAGAAAAAAGAAACCTCTAGCACTCTTGGTGGAACTATAGACTGGTCCAGCCCCTTTGGAAAAATATGTGGAAGTTTCTCATAATATTAAAAATAGATCTACCGTATGATTCAATAATTCTACTCCTTGGCATTTATCCAAAGGATGCCAAAACACTAACTGGAAGGGATATATGCCTATGTTCATTGCAGCCCTATTTACAAAAGCAAGTTATGGAAACAACCTAAATGCCCCCAAACAGGTGACTACTGAAATAAGAGAAAAGATGTGGTACATATATGTGTGGGTGGTGGAATACTATTCAGCTGTAAAAAAGACACATTTCTGCCATTTGTCAACAACCTGTATGGAATTGGAGGGGATGTGCTTAGTGAAATAAGCCAAGGTGGAGAAAGACAAAGACCAGATTATTTTACTCATATATGAATATATACAAATAAAACAAAGGAACTGGCAGAATTAAACCAAGACAGAGTCTAGAAATAAATGCAGAATTGAAGCTAGTAAAGAGGGAGTGAGTGGGAAGCAAGTGGGACCAGTTGTATATGATAAACAGATATAGGTGCTCTAGGGTGTGGGGGGATGTGGACCTATTCCTTTGAATGATAGTGAGGTAAACCAATGTTACCTCAATAAATAAATAAATTAATTAAAAAACAGACAAAAAAGAAGCCACTCACAAAATATTATGTATATGACATTACTGCATTCATTTGAAATGTTAAGAACAGGAAATTATTTATAGAAACTAGATTAATGGTTGTGTAGGGATGGAAGCGAGGAACTTGTAACTAATAATTAATGAATGTAGGGTTTTTTTTTTAAGTAACAAGATCTTCTAAAATTGATTATGGTAATAGTGTCATAACTTGGTGAATGTAATTAAAACACACGGATATTTTTCAGTGGTTGAATTTGTATGGTATATGAATTATATCTCAATGAAGATGTTATAAAAACATTAATTGCCTAAAATCCCATCCTGAAATGTATACTACTATTAACATTCTGTTATATTTTACTAGTTTTGTTTTAGATAAACATAGGTTTTTGACATAGTTTAGCTCCTACTTTACAGTTCTTATGTAATATTCTCCACTTACCATTTTATAATGAGCATTTTCTTATCCTGTTAAAAACTATTTTATAAACGGACTTCTAATAGCAGCATGATAATTTGCCTCGTCATTATAACATAATTTCCATAACAGTACTTCTAGATGCTGGATTTTTGGTTTGTGTGTGTTTCTAATAAGAGTAAATAGCAAGTGGCATTTTGGAAAGGCTATGGAATCTTTCATTCTTATTCCTAAGTCTAAAATGAAAAATGTATAGAGTATTCCCCTCATCAAGTTTTAGAGCAGGGTTTCCAAAAATAAAAGGATTAAGTCTTAGTTTTAGTCTTTTGGTGCAACAAAGTGAATGTTCATCAGAAGTTACTACAAGGGCAAGCTGTACCTGCATAGGGAGAGCTTCAGGTCATTGCAGAGATTAGTTCTTCCTCCATACTCCAGCAAGTAGCAGAAATCTCTTGTTTTTCTTGTGTGAGCAGATAGATTTTTCAGGCTAATTGAGTTTATGTTATTTATAGAAGAGGCTCTTTTCTTGAAGAGGTTCTACCATTTCTGATCCTTCAGCATTGCATTTTTTCTTATTTAACTTGAGAGCCTGACAGAATGAATGAGAAATGAAACATTTTTGCAGTAGAGGAAAGAATTGAAGACTACAGGGTTTTTTTCACTATAAATTTTAAATTTTATAATTTTTTAAAGAAAAAATTGTATGTGATGTTTTAGGCAGTTACTACCTGTCATATTACTCATATTTGATGTGCCTATTTTAGGCACATCAAACTTTTAATACCTCTGTATCATGTAGACAAATGTAAATTTGTATGCCCACCCACCAATTTTAATGTCTTTACATTCTATTTCATCTCCAATTGAACTATACCTTCACAAATTCACTTTTTACCTTCCTTTTCCCCTTACATTGTCCAATTCTCATTTTGAAGGGTAGGGAAGTGCTTCATGAACTGTTGAGAGAAGGATGTAGATCCTGTATTTTTTTCATTTATTACATTCTTAATCGATTACATATGCTGTGTATTTGTCCTGTCCTTACTGACTTGACCTCTGATCACATTGCAAAGTACAAACATATTACTTAAAGAAAAGACAGCAAGGCATTAATGGGTTTATTTCTTTACTAGTCAGGGCTCAATTCATAATTTCTGCTTTCTACCTTGGGAATAAGAAGCTTAACTAGAGTGATACGTTTGTCTAAGTCACGTAGCCATTTGGAAGAAGCTAAGCATAGACTCTAGAGCTCTTTCCAAACTGATAGGTATTCATAAGCTTATGGGGGATCATTCATAAAATACATGAGAGCTGTGCAGACAAGAAAACTAATTGAATATCCAGGATGAACTGATAGCTCCCAAATTTCAGGTGAAAACCTTTAAAGAAAAAACTTTTAAAAATTATAAAATAATGGGATTAGAACCATGGTTCCTTTCCCATTAAATTATTTCCTTTTTAACACTCACTGATGGCTTTTTGTGCTTGGCTGGGTATGTTTCCAGCAAGTCAAGCTTATGTTATGAAAGAGAAATAAGACACTTAATCCTGTGAATGATTAACCTGTATTGGCCTCTCTCCCCAGTACTTGCCCTTCCTGTATTGTAGTCTGTTTACTCATTTTGGAGCCAAATCTCCAAGGTCTCTTATTATTGAGTATAGGGACACCTGGGTCACAGGGAGTTGGGCCTTTGTTTTAGTGAAGGTGAGGTGAACTGTAGACATTTACATTTTTCAAAGGGATTTTATAATTTATTGCTTGTGAAAACCCAGTTAGCAAAATATCACTTGAAACATTTGTACAGAGATGAAGAAGTTGAATTATGGGTAGTTTTCACTTGCCAACATTTCCATATCAAGTCAGTGGTAGAAATCAAGTGGTTGTACTAATCTTAAATAAACTTTTTTTTTTTTTTTTTTTTTGAGACTATGTCTAGCTATTTTTACCTGTGGAACCACAGGCTTACATTGCCCGGGGTACCACAGACTCAAGCAATCCCCAGCTTCAGCTTCCTAGGTAGCTGGGATTACAGGCACGCGCCACCACACCCAGCTGTATTTTTCTGGAACTAGGTCTTGCTCCATGTCCCAGGCCGGATCAAACCGCGATCCCTGGCCCCAGCTGTGGCTTCTTAGGCTGCCACTTGCAGGCATGCGCGACTATGCCCGGCTTTAATCTTAAATAAGCTTAATAGCTAATCACTGAAGTACATTTGTGTTTCTTATTTATAAAATCAAGTAGGGTAGGTTTGAGTCATTTGTAGCTAATCAATTTTTGTGTTTGACATTTGGCCTTTGAAACCTAGGCCAAACTTAAAAGACAGAATTATATGCATTCTTTGCAAACAACTCGTTGTCTTTTTGCCATACTCTGTGGAAGAAACCTGACACAAGAACCTAGGTTTTGTCCTCCAAAATGGCAGTGAATAGGCACAGGAAGATGGGGGATAACTTTTGGATGACTGATTTTCTTTGTGTGATCAGGAAGTCCTAGTCAGTATCTCAGAGGTGACAAGAACAGAGTTATTATTCATTGGCTTAGATTTCAGGGTCTGTGCTTCATTTGTGGGGTAAGAATCATATGAAGTGTGAGCTGTTTTGTGTGAAGGTCTCCAGAACTTGGTTCAGGGACACAGGCTGTTTCAGTTCCTAGGTGGAGGGAACTTAAAGAGGAGAAATAACTTTTACATTGTTGTATCAAAGGGCAGGAGCAGAATATGTAGTAGTACCCATGGTTCCTGGCTCCTTTCCTGTGACTATAACCACTAGATTACATAGATAAATATTTGCTCAAGGAAGAATGCATAGCATTGAAAGAGTGAAGTCTTAGGATGGGTATAATACTCAAAATATCCCTAATTTGGTAATTAGATTGACATCTGTGACCACATATTGCTCCATGAAAGGGAAAGTTGTAGCCACTGAAACCTCAACCAGTAGAAACTTACTGTGCAAGATGACTTTGTAATTATGGCCTGAACTAGTCCAAGTTTTAGATTATTTCATCATGATGTTTGCAGTTTTGCATTGACAATATAGGTGATTGACAGCTTCCTATTAGTTCTAACTACCCTCCCCCCTTAACTTCCTAATGACTAATACATTTTGTTATTTGTCTTATTCTTCACATACAAGTTTTTACTTTGCATGTTTAGACTTTGGTGGAGGTGCTGGTAAATTCACTTTCTGATAGATTTTAGAGTTTCAGGGTAGTCAAGGAGTAAGGAACAACAATGGAAAACAGCTTAATTTTGACTAAATATAATCTTCATAGATTTCAGTGACTCCCCAGCTTCAATAAGAGTAACTGAGATTTAGTGCCTTGCATCTTTTAACAAAAACTATTTAAAAATGAAACATATGGATATAGACTGGGATACATCAGAAATACTAAACAATGATGGGGTAAAGCCAGGAGCATGTGGATGAGACTATCCAGTGGGGCCAAGACCAAAGACTTTGGGCTGGATCAAGATTAGTGACTAAAATGCTCTTCTCCCTGATTTAGTATGAGTAACTCCCTCACCCTCTTGAAGTCTTCACTTAAAGGACACCTCATTTAGAACTATAAATCTATTTTGACCCACCAATTTAAGCTTGCAGTGACCTGAATGAGTGAATCGAAGCCTCATGCTGATTAATTCTGTATTACACAAGAAATTAAGCACTCTAGATGGATACATCAATGATATAATTCACATCTTAGTTTTTAGTTTTATGCCCCTTGCAAATAATGGTATTCAATCATTGTGAATATTAGACTGCTTACTCACAAGAATGGAATAGAATGTTTCTCCCATTTTCCAGCTCTGCTTTGAATCTTGGTGCTCAGTATTTCCCTAAAATACTGAGCTAAAAATGAAATAACACAGTTAATTGGTGTAGTTTCTTCTCTTTGTTCCCCTACCCTCTATAGAAGCTGGCAACTCTGAACTCCTTTTTCTTTTTTAAAATTAAATTTATTTTCTTACAGTGTTGTTCATTTTTTACAGTATTTGATTGCTCCCTTCAGTAGTCCCTGTAGTTCTCTTACTACCACAGCTCCTGTGAACCATCGCCACAATCCCTTGTGCTCTTCCCTCCCCAATCCAAACTCCTTTTTCTGTCCTTTTGCTGTCAGTGATGAAGGTGAAATTAGGTATGCTTATTGAACTTAAAGATTGTTGATGAGCTAGGCATGGTGGTGGGCGCCTGTCATTCCAGCTATCTGGGAAGCTGAGGCTAGGGATCACTTGAATCCACGGGTTCAAGACAACCCTGGGTAACATAGTGAGACCTAATCTCTAAAAAAAAAATTTAAAAAAAAGATAGTTTTTGTGTTTATAACAGACATTGGAATGCCAAATTGGCACAGTATTTGAGTTTCAGGAGTGATACAGAGAAATTTAAGTATAAAATGTGTCAGCTTGATTATTTCTCCTGTATTCATGATGGGCATGACTTAGAAAGATTTGGTAGGTGGTCTTGTTCATGACCTTCTCACCTATGTTTAGGATCTGCTCATCACACTTCACAAACACAGCTGACTAAATGATCTGTCCATGGACAATAAGTAAGACATAGTTACTTTTGGTTTTACAGAATGATCTATTATTGAATTATTCTGTAAGCTTTTGTGTCTAAATCAGTGTCAGGACATGATACTAAGTATATCAGTGCTTCACCAGGAGGACTAGCCTAACATTCTTTTATGGTTCCGAAGTCAAATCAAGTTCTAGAACTATAGTGTCTAGTCAAACTCCAGGTGACTGTGATAAGGTCTCAGTTAATATTTTCATATTGGATAACATCTCTTAGTAAATTTAGAGTACTGGTAGAAAATATACAGATCTATTTCACCTGGGTTTAATGCTTTCTACTGTCTATTGTATGAATTCTGTTGAGTAAACTTCTCCGGGTCTGTCCATCATCTATAAAACCTTTAATGGTCCTAAAACAGTGGCTTCACAGCTTCTCAGCTAATTTGTTCACTTTTCAGTTAAAAGAATTTGCTCTATTATCAAGGTGTTGCCTCTTTTTCCTACTCTTGCTCTTGTATCATGATAAGGAATACAGCAGCCTGCTTACTGCAATCATCGGGAAATCGCCAAGCATGTGCTATGGTGGCCTGGTGTCCTGTTGAGTTGGGCTCCATTGGAATGCCACAGTCTATCAGCTAGCTCTCAGAGTGTATGCTAACTTTCCGATCCATCTTACCTAAGATATTTCTAGGAGATGAGGAAGAGGCAGATGTTATCTTTAAGCTGTGCTTAAGAAACATACCAGTTTATAATGATCTGCTTTTCTCTGACTTTGCATGAAAGGGTGGAAAATGAGGCATGGATGGTTAAGTCTCCTGTCCAAGAACCACATCAGTAATTAGGGATACTAAGATTTAAATCCAGATCTAACTAATTCGAAAACCTGCATGCTTTTTCTTTTTGACTAATTTATTTACTTTTATTGAGGTAACATTAGGATCCCCTTTCCCTGCAATCAGGTATCACTGTGATAGTTGACCCACCATGGGATCACCCTTAGTCACCTACCATGGTCCATTGTGCTTCCTTCCTTCTTTGTCCTTAGCCCTCTTCTCCTACCCTTCCCCCTACACTGAATCCTTCCATTCTGTAGTCAGCTTCCAAGGCTTAGTTTTCAAGCGTGTCATTATTTGATCCCTAGTTTAGTTTCTCTATATCTTACATAGTAGTGACACCATCCAGTTTATCTTTCTTCTCTGAATTATTTCACTTGCCTCCATCTGTGTTGCTGCAAGTGATGCAAAACAAAAAGTAAAACAAAACAAAACCCCCTACATTCTAAATCAAGGTACAGTTCTCAAAGTTATCTTTCCAATTCCTCAGCATTTTCAAAAAAAAGCACAATAAAATCTAGTGTTGAAATAATGAATCAAGAAATTCAGATTTTCCATCTCAGTTTTGCTACCTACTTCACATCAAGCAGTTCAATCATTCTTAGGTAATTTTTCCATGAAGCAAATATCCTCTTGTCTGTCACTCAGGAATAAAAAATCAATAAAAGATAAAGCAAAGCAGCACTAGGAAAGCCCTTTCTTTGGTCTCCAGAGAAGATGAATATTATGTGGACTCAAAGTATTAATATTTCATATTGAAGATTTCTGAGTACATTATTTTATATACAACAAGTACTTTAAATTTTAGATGCAAACACCTGGAACCATGAATGGGCCAGCCTTGAAATAGTTATAGCAGTGCCAAAAGAGGGCAGAATAATGAGACACTATCATGCAGGTAACTATCAGAAAAGGCTTCTGGATTGTTTCAATTAGCAGCAAGAGTATGTATTTCCTGGGTTCAGGGCATATTCATCACCTACACCATGCCAAGGCTGGGTTCTTTTTTTAACTAGAGGTCTGTTCTAAATCACTTTGTTCATAATATTGTCATCAACTTTGCCATCCCGAAATGAGAAACGTCACAAAAGGAGATTTTTTTTCCCAGAGTATAACTACCAGAACAAGTCAAAGAAAGGTAATATTGAGGATTAAGACTTGTTTTTATGAAAGGTTTTTCTTCCAAACTCTAGAATACCACTGAGTATACATTGCTACATTGACTCCCAATGTATACAAACTCTGTCTACAAACATACTCAGTGATGATTTCCCTGAGAACTTTTTAAAGCACTGTCCTTTCCTGGATGCAGGAGACACTCAGCCTAGCAGCAGTTACATCTACTTGTACACATATGTACACACAGCATGAAGACAGCTAAGTGTTTTGTTCTATTTTTTCACAACAATCCTTGGTGTTTAACTGACTCCATCTCTCCAAATCCATTTTCCAAGTTTAATTTAGTTTCCTCAAAGGGTGTTCCGTTAAATCATATGTAGTTATCTTTTCTTTCATTAGGATAGAGCTCAAGTCCATGCATAGGAAGATAATATCTAAAATTATTTTAATTTTGGCATTATCATTGAAATTTCTCTGAGCAGCTCTAAATTAGTTTGTGGAGGCGGGGAGTGAGAGAAGGGGGAGTGAGAAAAAGGAGATGCAGGGGACAGGAAAAATAAAGAAATGGAAATAAAAAATAATTAAGATTAAAAAATCAGCTGAATCTCCTGGCCACATATATAAATAAACTTACTTTAAAGATTTTTAAGCATTAAAAACATTTAATGCTTCAGTCTAGAGGCTCAGACTTTTTTCATTTGACAAGTTTTTCACTCTGTCCTGTGTATCGAGCTTAAGCCACTGTTGAGATTGCCAGATGATCAAATGTTAACCACAACTAAAGAAAGCCACCTGTCTGGAAAACATTTCCTTACTCAGATATCTGTAACAGGTCAGTGTACATGACACTGGCATTGTCTGAGAGGAAACAGCTCCTCCAAGTAGGCAGAATACGAGGTCATCTTGACACTGCTTTCATGCTGAATGCCTTTCTTCTTTTTTTTAATAATTAATTTATATATATATTTATATTTCACATCTTTGTATTTCCCAGGGTTCACTCACACCCCCCCCCCCTGACCTGTCCCACCTTCTCCCCACCCCCAGAAGTTGTGTACTTTAGGTAGGTTGTTAGATTGTTTTGAATGCCCTTCTTCTAATTGAACTGATGACTCGATGGATGCCTTCTTCATTTTGTAGCAAATGAGGCCTTCTTCTTCCTTTGCCCCTAAGCAGTTAGTATATACCAAAATCTGTACCTCTTTTAGAGCTAAGACCTAGATTGAATTCATCTATAAATAACTTTTCAGTATTTAACCTTTGGACCCATTTATCAAAATCTGCATAAAATTGTTTCCCAGTGGTGACCCAATTGCTTAAAACATTTTTTTCTGAGGTTGTAAGAGAAAGGCTGTTATTATTCTTTGCTATGCTTTATCATTAGTCTAGTTTATGCACCACTTTCTGTTTTGCAGTTTGCCCTGCATACTTTCTTTTTTCTGTAATTGTTCCCTGTCTTTAATCTCTAGTCTCATGAATGAAAAAATGGGGTGGGCTACACAGAGGAACTGGTGTTGAAGATTGGATTAGGACTTCTGTCATCCCAGCATTGAGGCTCTCTGCACAGCCTGTTCAATCACATTCCTTTGCAAATCCTTTTTTGTTAAAAGTCTGAAGGTCAGGCTTTTTCATTTTCTCTCCTACCTTTAAGTCAACAAAGGAATACTTAGGTTTGTAATGTCTTCCCAATTGTGACCCACAGCTAGCTTGTTGGAGACTGGCAGAATGTGGAAGGGAGTTCTCAGTGAAACATGGTGAAAGTCCCCCACATCTAGTCATTGTCCCCATTTTGTATTGCTGGCAACTGGTGTTGTTTGGGTTGTGAAAATAAGAAAATCATCTTGCTTCACTTTTTCAAGCAGACATAAAACAGGATTTTTTGACATTAGAACTAGAGCAAAGTATTTGGTTATGTTGAAGAAGCTGAACTAGGAAACACTGAAAGAAATGTGTAGATAAAAGTGCTGGTTTGGTCTGACTCATAGAGAATGTGCAATGTTCGGTTGTAGGAGTGTGTTTCAGTATTGGCACTTTGGCATAGAAGCAGGTGAGATCAGTGCTCCCTTTCTGCAAAGTACTCTAAACCCTTTCTTCCTTCATTAATGTTTTTCCCTTTGAAGATAAAGAAGCTGCTTCCAGTATGTGTTAGCATTCCTTTTCTAGTTAAATTACTGTTTATTGGTACATGATATGATTTCTTTGCTACACTAGAACGTGGTAGATATTCTTCATATATAGTCCCAGGCTTTCAGGCTTTGTTTTTAGGATGAAGCTCTGTTACCTTTTATTTTTTTTCCTTGTTAATAAGAATCAGTTGGGATCAAGACACATTTCATGCAGCAAATTAAAAGTAAATATTTAAATTCATTTTATTTTTTTAATCTAAAAAATCCAAAGCACTTATACATATTAATACCCTTACATCAATCCTTGGAAACAAATGTTTTGATTTTATCTCTGATTTAGAGATAACAAATGGTAGTAAGGAAATTAAAGGGATAGTATCCTATCACTTTTACTTATCGGGTTCTTAGTAAATATTTGGAGCTTATGGAATGACAAGTTTCTCTCTGATATTAATCTAAAGCAGTGTTTCAAACCTTTCATCATGGTACACATAGAAAAACTGACACTATTTATATGACACATGAGCTTTTTTTTCCCCAGAGAATACCTCTAGAACTTAACATAATTGGAGAGATGAAAAATGTTACATTATTACTGTATCTGCTGAGAATAAGATCCTGATAGATCTGATATGTTACAGTCCTAGTCTGTGACATAGGTAAACAGACAACACACATTCCTCTCACCCAAGGAGTATGGTGCTGACATCACACTGGAGAGCTAAATGACTTCAAGGGATTCCCAAACACTAGGATGCCAGCCACCTCAGATCTGTCTTCAGGACAGCTGGTTCTTATGGAGGTGGTGTAGTTTATCCTTGTGTGTGATAGGGATGGAGCACATTCCCTCTATCACTCTTTGTTCCTACATGGCATCCTGTGACACAAGTTTGGTATGTGGAACCTACAATTTCTCAGTCTTGAAGAATATGACAGACCAGAGCATTGTCTAGTTCAGGTAGCCATCCTAACAGTCCCGGAGAAAAGTATCATCATTTGTCACCTACAAATACCCAATTTGGGGAAGATTATGAATCATACTGTGCATTTTTAGAGCGTTAAGTTTGAGGAAACACAGAGTATTTTGAGAACTCTACCCCATTCATCTCCATTTTGCCCTTGTGCAGCATTTTGTAGAAACCCATTCAACTGACAGTAAGCTTATAAATAAATGCCTCTGCTTGCCCTAGCTTGCAGTGGTTTGGAATAGGAGGTCATCCTGCCCTCTGACAGATGGGAGTCATACTGTCAGAGAGGGCCAGAAGAGATTGCTCATTTTAGAGACAGTACTGGGCCTTGAGATAAAGGTGTGATCACGATCCTCAAGCTATTGTGTGCTTTACAACATTTCAGACACTATTCTGTGATCATAAATTTAATCCTGATAACAGCTTGAAAAGGTAGTTACCATCATTATCTTTTTGCAAGTAAGGAAATTGAGGTAAAGTGAGGCTAAGTAACTTTTCCAAGGTGGTACAGGTAGTAAATCGTAGAACTAGAATATAAAACCAGAATGTCTGCCTATGTAGAGGTGGGTGGGAGAGATGACTTGGGGAACAGATGTGTAGACTATACATAGAATCACAGCAGCTTGGCAAATCCTGCGCTCACTTATATTTCAAGAGGTATAGAAGAAAAGGGGAAATGTAGGAAGACGAGTGGTTTGTCTGGGTGGGAGCAGCCCTGGGGAGTTTGGGGCCTACTTGGGGACTCTAGGGAAACTTCCTTTCCAAACAGTTTGGGGCACTAAGACAGGAACTAGCAAGGCAAGCCAGCATTACCTCCAACATGAGACAGATTAGGAGAGGAAGGCAATAGTAGAGGCACTGGTGTTTTGTATGTAGTTGAACACTCATCAGTTGCATCAACATTTGGATGCTCTTTGAAAACCTTCCCTGAAGTGGTATGATAATGACTTAAGGCTGGGATTTGGTCTTGACCCTGTGCCACAGCAAACAACAAAAAAATGAAACTCTTCTGGAGCTAAAGGTAATCAGGATGAAAGTGTGTTTATATAGATGAACAGTGGGATTTACCCAGTGACTCTGGAAGGTAATCCCAGGTTCAGGGCCCCTTGAATACCTTGCCATATCCCTAAACTGGTAAATTACTGTGAGCTTTTATGAGAATGGAGTGTGGGGAACACCTACATGAAATTCAGCCTGTTTCACCTTGTGTCCAGGGCCTACTAATGCCGTCCAGGTGCACAGGCTACCCAGGCTTTCTGCCTTGGAAGCCTCAAAGAGGAACTTTCATCCCAGAGGGAGGCTTTGAAGAATACCAAGGCCCTTTCTGTCTACCCTTGTTTTTTGTATTCTTTGTGCCCACATCTGGTAATTGGAGATACTTGTGGTGTTAAAGGCGGACTTGTCCTTCTCAGCCTGCCCCTCCACAGTGAAACTTTAAGCCTGTGGCTTCGATGGTGCACAGCAGTGATTTCTCTGCAGTGTCCCTCCGATGTAAAAGGAGAATGGCTGTAACACTAGAAAGGGGGATAGGGGAAATCACTAAACAACAATTTTCCACGTCTATAGAGCCTTTCATGTGAGGGCAAAAGAAGCTGAAGAGGGTGCCTCCAGAAGGATTGTGTATGTGTGTGTGGTGGGGAATGAGGGGGAGGTGCATAATTTAAAACTCTCTGCTTATGGGCTAAGGAACTAAAGATCAAAGGCCTGTGTCCTCAGAATTACACAGTGAGTCACTGGAAATACTCTGAGTAGAAGTCAGGCATCCTGTTCTCCAATCTTATGTGGCTAATAAGTAAAATTGACTTTTAAGCCCTACGTTTATTTGCTTTTTTTATAATTTAGATCCAATACCATCCTAAAGAATATAATTATGTGTGCATTATAGATTAAGATTTTCAAGCCCTAGAGCACTACGAGGAATTTTGCCATGATGATACAGTGGGTGAAGTGAAAGGTACTTGAGAAGCCTCATGTCTATTGTGTGGTCCCTGTGTTCCCATGAGATTTGGGCCTTCCTTGCAAACCGCTGCTATTATTCAGGCCATCTTGTGGCTTCCTTTTCGAAGTTCTCTTTTAAGAGAGATTTTTCCAAAGCTAAATTAACAACTATGAAGTGTACTGGATAACTCTGTGATTTACTTTTTCCAGTTTTGACTGCTGTAAGCATTTCAGTCTGTTGCCCACTAGTTCAAATCAGCATGTTGGTTTTGACTTTATCTGCAAATGTAATGACTTACATATACCAGACAAATGTACTTGTGGAGTTGAGGGCAGTAGAGTTTTCTTGAACAGAGAATATGTAAGTTTATAAATATTTTAATGATTTCATTCAATTTAGATTCTTCTTTCATATGTCATCTTGATATATATATACCAGTTTATCATTATGGATGACCTGAATTGAAGATCAGGTGGATTGAGGTGCAGTTGGTTAAATCGTGTGTTTTTGTGTGCATATGTGTGTGCACATGCACACATGTTTCTGTGTGTTCATATGGTGAAAGAGAGTCAAAGAGATGTTAGTCTTCTTACCACCTATAAGAAGCTGTAAGACACATCCTTTGCAGAGATGTGTCTTCCCCAAGAATGTTCTAAAAGGTCACCACCCAGAGAAAATTTTGAGGCATTTGCCTCTTTGTTTTTAAGAGATTTAGGGGACATAAACTCTCTGTGACTGCACCTAGCCAGGTGAGACATGGAGCAGTCACCCTTGGAGCCACCCAAGGAGTATGTTAGGGTCAGGGAAACTTACACAAATCTCTTGGGCTGGGTGCCTATTATCAGGTAGCAATGATAGAGTCAGGGCTTAATCCTGTCACTACCACTTTCTAGATGTCTAAATTTAGATTGATTATTTTATTGCTGTGCTCCTCAGTTTCCTATTTGTACTAGTTCAATAATACCTGCTCTGCAGATTTTTGTGTATGAAGTTAAACTACGAATATATATGTGAAAGCTTCTAGGATATTGTAGACTATCAAAGTTTTGCTTTCCCTTTGTTTTAAACATCTGCTGCTTACTGTATCCTCCCATGGCCAAGGATAGAGAGAAGCAGGAGACTCTGTTATTTCTCTTCTAATTAGGGCTCTAATCCCAACATGAGGACACTATCCTCCCGATCTTATTATTTCCCAAAGACCTCATGTGTGAATACCATCACCTTAAGAATCAAGAGTTTTAACATATGCATTTTAGGGAGGATACTCCCTTCTGCATATCTGATTTGGAAAATTATGTGCTGCAATTTGTTTTTGTTATGTTTTTCTCTCCATAAAACACTATCATGGGTTTTCTTAAAGCTTGAGCAGACATTTAGATTTGTTGAATCTTTCTATGATGTATGATTCCATTTGTCATTTGATTTTAACCTATGTGAAATTCAGCTAGAACAAGAGTACACTGAAAGGAAATACTTTGCACTGCTGGTGGCATTTGTCTATCAAAGCCTGATAAACAGACTAAGGAAGACGATTGACCCATGACTGTGATAGAGTGTTACTCAGCCACATGACCTGACTAATCTGTTACCTGTCTGGAGGCTTATAACATTAACTGTTGTCATACATAACCCCTGAATTTCAGTAACTTAATAAATATAAATTTATTTCTTATTCAGATCAAGTTTAATTAGATGTTCCTGATTGGTGGGAGGTTCTTCTCCAAGTAATACTTTCTTCCATCTGTGGCACTACCATTTTCAGCAAATAGCTTCCAAGGTCACTCTAGGGAAAAAAAGAGCATGAAGCACATGTAAATGGGAGATATTTTGGAGGTAAAGGCTAAAAGTGTCTCAGATCACTTGCCTTATAAGCAATAGCTTATTCACATGGTCATAGTGAACTGCAAGAACAGCTAAAAAAGTGATCTAACTATGTGTCCAGGAAGAAAAGAAGTGGGTTTTTGTGATCAACCAGCAATCTGACAAGTGTATCTTATCACTTTTGATTGACAAGGTTGATCCAACCTCACCTTTCTGGACTAGTGCTTCTTTCCTTCTTTGACTGATCTCTGTTCTTACTTATGATATTGGTTTGTAATTTGATTCTAGTTTGTTGATTCCTTATCTATAGGATTTTGACCTTTCTCTTACCTGATAGCCTGTTGATTCAGATTTTGACTGTATTCTCTGGTCATTTTCCATTCAGAGATGTTTAGAATTGTTTCACAATTAGAGAACATTAGAGATCATTAGTTTGACAATTATTGTTATGCTGGAAGCTCCTTTTTCCAAAAACTATCAGTAACTTTCTTAGTACATGGAGACAAGGTTTGAACAAAATATGTGTTTCTGGAACTTTTTTCATAATGCTTTGGTATTAGGAGACAGGCGCAGGTTAGTAAGAAGGGAGAAATTTTTTGAGATGTTAGGAGGTATTCATAGGTTTTGGTCTAAATGACTCTCACTAGCCATGAGAAAGTTTTCTTATATTTAAACAAGCTTAATAGATTACAGAGAAGTAGTGGAAACCTGCACAACCAAATGATAATGTTATGCCTGGTGGTGAGACCAAGAATGAATCTTTGGTGTGTTTCTGTTTTGGTTTTTCACTGTTTTGTATTTTTTAAAAATTTTTGTACAAGGGAAGCATTCCTTTTGTATTTACTGCTCCTCCCAAGTATAGTATTGCTTAAAATGTAAAAATTATGAAAAACAATAAGAATGGAGAATTGTCAGTCCTAATTGCCTCATAGAGTTATTAGGAAAATCACATGAAGCAATGTATAAAAGTACATTTTGAAAACTGAAGAATGGTTATATTATAAAATTTTACTGGAGATTATTGAGTACAGGCTAGACTTATCCTTAGAAATTCAGAGTTTCTGTACAGGGCTAATTGATTGGCTGCAGAATTCTTGAATCTTTTAGATTCACCATTTGGTTTCATTGCTCCTCCAAGTGCAAGAAATTCCTCAGACCCAAAGATATATTCATTTCTTGCTTAAACAGAAACTGAAGATTATTTGCTGCTTTTGTAGACTGACAGTAAGTTGATCGGCATTAAAATTATCAATGTAAAGTTTAAGAAGAAGAAAAAAGATCTTAGCAAGTAATTATAGCATGTTCTTGAGTAATTGGGGGGCGGAAGTGGCACTGAGGGGAGAATAGAAGGCAAGTTAATTAAGGTTGCCTGCTAACGTGAAAATTTTCCCTTTGGTATGTAATGATGATCATGGAATTTATGTTATGATGATCACATGAAATGTATGGAAACCTACTTGTGAGTAGCACATATCACAGGGAATCAGTTGGTTCTTTTACCTGACTTCCCACAGCCTTTGTGACTATAGACCACCATTGAAAGATCTAACTTAAATTAAATTGATCCTTTATGTGTTTTCCTGTTTGTAAAAGTAGTATATACTCATAAAATGCAGACCTTGAAGAAATACATTGGGGGTGAAAAATGAAAAGCCCCGCACATGTAAATGTGTAACTGCTATTAGTGAATTTGCATACATACAGTCTTTCAATTTTTCAGTGTGCATATGGGCATCTGCACTATTAATTTTCTTAATAAAAATGCATTTCATAGAATTTTGGATACCACTTTTTTTTTTTTTAATTCCCTCAGAGTTCCTTAGATCTTGATTTGGACCACCAATACCTTGAAAAGTTAAAAAAGTAAACAGTGGGGGGCAAGAGGGGTGGGGGTGTGATTTTTCATTTTCAAGAGCTTTTAGAATGATTGTTAAGAAGCAGCTATTTGACCACTGCTCTGCTTCCATTTTAGCCAAACCAGGGCTTGTGATTGTTGTCCTGATAGTATGGATCACCAAATAATGACTTGAGAAAAGAAAATCCCAATCACCCCCCACCTTAGCATTCTTTTCTGTGATGGGCTTGTGGAAACTAATTGAATTTAGGGGTGCTAATGATCTGCTCTGGACAGATGGAATGAGTTATCTACCTAGAAACAAATCTGATCTAGTCCCTCTCCTATTTAAGAACCCCTTTCAACTATATCGGATAGAGTCCAAATCAATAATTTGGTGAGTCACATTTTCTTGGTTCACCTCTGCAGCCTGCAGGCATCCCATTGCACATATATATGCTTCAGGCACTATGCATTTTCTCATTTCTATGCTGTTTCTCATCATTATGTTTCTGAATTGACTTACCCTCTGCTAGGATGGTGTTGGCAATGTCTTTGCTTGATGTCTTTCACATGTTCCTTAGCTCTTGGGTGAGACTTTGCTGCTCTCCCTAGATGGGGAATGAACTCTTTTTCCCTCATTCCCACTTTGATTATGATGGCTCTGATGCTATAGTAAAACTTATCTTACCTGTCCTAATTTTTCCTTTCAACATTTTTATTTCAATATTGTGGGCTAATTTACGCACAAATTTAGGTAGGTAGTTGGTGAATTTGTTATGTCTAATTTTTTTTTAATTTTTAAATTTTATTTATTTTTATCTTTAAATCACAACCTAGGTAAATGGTTTTTGAGATACCTCTCCCTCCCTCTGGCATCCCCTCCATTCATTCAAACCCCTCTCTTTGATGTTTGCTAGTCTGTATTAAGGCCATTAGTTTCTTTCTTTCCTGTGGCAGTGTCCTTTCATTAGGTGAGGGACTGTATTCTTGGAACCAGGCAAGCCGTGCTGGTAGGTTTTCAGTGTTAACCTTGTGTTGGGCAGCCAGTCTATATTTATTTGTGATCTGTCCATGTTATCTCATTGCAGGCTGTCTTCTCCAATCCTATCTCTGTGTTGTATTGCTGCTTTTCCATATGGTTCTGGTGTCAGGTTTAGGGTGTCTCACCCCCAGATAGTGTTGGTAAAGAAGTTTTTCAGTGGATACAGGCATCTGTGAAGGCTGTTGTAGATCATCTCCTCTGCCTCAGTTTGCAGCTTTGCTGTGGGGCTGATGCCCCCAGTCTTTGACCTTCCTTTTTTCTCCTATGGTGTGGGGAGGGGCGCCTTGCTCTCCTAGAAAGCATCTCAGAAATGAGTTCTTGGCTCTTCCACACTGGGTGAGCACATGTGTATGCTTGGTGACATTTTTTTTCGTATTCATAATTTTTTCCCAGTCGCGCATGCACTGGGTCTCTCGATAGTCCATCTCCTGTATCCAGTTCAGACTTGTGGGCTGGATTTTTACCTGGTCCTTCACCCATTCTATGATGGGGTTTTTATTGTGTATGTTCTTCCTGTTCCTGAAGATTAACTGCAGTGAGAGTGAAATGAAAGGGGCATTCCCACCCCATCCCATCAGGGTGCCAGTACCTCCCTGCATGGAGGCGGGGCAGGGATGGCTGGGCATGTGCAGTCCCAAGCCCCTTGGGGTAGGGGCTTGGCAGTACCATGCCTCAGCCAGTCTGGGGCTATAGATGGCTGCACTGTGCTGTTATGTTCAGTTTTTACCACAACTGTGAGTTATCGAAGTTTAGGAACCATATTTCCCTTTTTCTTGTATTTGCCAGAGATACTCAGTAAGTGCTTGAATGAGTAAGTGATCATAACAGTTCCCTCAGTTTATTCAGTATAGATTTCTTTATGGAAAAAGGACATTAAAGATTGTTGTTGTTTTTTTTGTAGGACTGCAGTTGTTCATTGTTGTTAGCCTTAAAAGTTACTACAATCCAAAATATTACTGATTTCCTTGTTGGAAATTGTGGATTCATGAATGAAAATAAATTTTATCCATTTTTTCTATCCATTTGATAAAATTTTATTAGAAACTGCCAATCTTATGACTTGTGATCACACATCAAAGATGACATTTAGATTGCTTAAGAGAATGTGTTTAATTTCTAATTTATTTCTCCCATTAAAAGTTACAAGCATACTTAAGGAAATAGTGTTTATGTATTTTTTTTCCAGCTAGATATCAGAAAACTTGCTCAAAATAGTTGATTTAACAAAAGGGTTTAGTAGTCTTCCTTAAAAACTGATTGTGAAAGTAATACTTTCCATTTATAGTGGGGCCTCAATGGAATTAAACACATTTCCCTATTTAAAATAAGTCTGACCTAATTACCTTTTATGTGCTAGAAAATCCAGGCTGAAGTATCAAACTTTGTACTGATTTGCATTTTAATTTCTTCTTTGAACATATACATGAAAAGGCAAATTAAAATAATAGCACTGAAGGCGGGGCACGGTGGCTCGTGCTTGTAAGCTTCAGCCTATGAAGCGGCCGGGGCTAGGGTTCGCGGTTCGAGTCCCGCCTGGGGCCCGTAGCGAGACCTAGTTCCAAAAAATAGCTGGGCGTAGTGGTGCGCGCCTGTAATCCCAGCTACCTGGGAAGCTGAGGCCGGGGATTACTTGAGTCTGTGGTACCCCGGGTAACGAGAGCCTGCGGTTCCACGGGCAAAAATAGCAAGACCTAGTCTCAAAAAAAAAAAGAAAAAAAGAAATCCCCCTAAAATAATAGCACTGAAAAGGCATGTTTTCTTCACTGACTTGGATGACCTTATCCCTTCTTAGCTTGTCTTAGTTTTATTATGTAATCACCTTTCTTCCATTGACTAATTAATCAATTAGGTCATTCATTCACACAATCAGTCATTTTTGATGCCTTTTATATACAAATTATTTGTACTCTGAGAATACTAAAATGAGAAGTTCAGATTAAAATGTCATCTCAACTGTTTTTTAAAAATTAGTTTTTACTATGTAGTTAATTGACTCAGTTTAGCAAGTATCTGCTTATGATCGGTTATGTCTCAGTGCTGTTCAAAACTATAATCCTGCTCTCTCTAGAAGTTAGCAATTTATTTCACTAATTTAAATATGATTAGTGAGTCTTAAGTTCTTTGTGTGGTTAATATTATACATTTCATTAGGTTTTTTTTGTTTGTTTGTTTGTTTTTGTTTTTTTTTGAGACTAGGTCTTGCTATTTTTGCCTGTGGAACCGCAGGCTCACATTGCCCAGGGTACCACGGACTCAGGCAATTCCCAGCCTCAGCTTTCCAGGTAGCTGGGATTATAGGCGCGTACCACCATGCCCGGCTATTTTTTTGGAACTAGGTCTTGCTATGTTGCCCTGAGTGGGATTCGAACATAATCCCTGGTCCCTGCTGCAGCTTCCTAGGCTGCCGCTTACAGGCATGCGCCACCATGCCCGTAAGTATTAATTCATTAGTATTAATGAAATGGAAGATTCATGCAACTCAGCTTTCCTGGGAAATATGTATTGCCTTAGTTCCCAATATTGAATGTCTAAATATTTTTAATGTAATATTGCTGCAGGCCTTAAAAAAACAATATTCTTTTTTTCAAAAGGATAGAATAAATACATTATTAATACAGAAAGAATGTATTTGCTAGATAAATGTTCAATTTTAGAGGAATTAAGTGGTTTGTTGGCTGAGCTGGGAATAGAAATGTGATTGTTTAAATCTTAGATTGTATTAAGATGTAAACTAGTGATAAACAGGCAAGAATTAATCATTTGTGCCTTGATCATAGTTTTATACTGGTCATAGATTTGTTTTATGGGGACTTGAGTTTTTGTGTTGCAGAGTTTGAAACTTTTACATAATCTGGCCACTTACTAGGACAACCTAATAAAAGGTGACTTAAGGTCCTATGATAGGAAACTGTCTAAGTATTATGTGATGTGATTATTTACCAATTAAAGTGAGAAATGTTAAGCTCTTCCTTTATTTCTCATGTATGGGCATGGGGAATATAATTCTTAGAATAAGATCCTGAGCCTATCTAAGACTGAAAGAACACTGGCAGTTTCCCAGAGCCTCATTTTCTAGGGAAAGAGACAATGGAGGACCCTTTCTTCCTTATCTTTCGTGGTCTTTCTTTTTGAGAGCCCAGGTTTTGCTCATGAATAAATTCTCATACTTAGAGAATATGCAGCTCACTTTTTCTTAGCCTGTAAATCAAGTGGTAAAACCCTTTTCTGCTCGTCTTAAGATTCTGCCCTCAGTAGAGGGCAGGGAGTATATGTCGTTAATCACTTGAGAATTGTTTACCACTTTAATCTAGAGGGCATTTGCCCATGGCAGGCAATAAAGTTACCTTGGTTGTTTAAGAATAACCTGAGTGCTTTACTCAGACTGTTCGTAAATGTTTGGACATTATTCAAGGGCTGTCTGAGACTGACCAATGGGCTTTCTTTTTCTCTGTTCTTCTCAGATTCACCTTTACACCATCCAATCACATTGAGAGAATTAGGGTTCCCAAAATTGCACCACTACTGACTTTTCAGCCATGTGACATGACTTTTCAGACATCAAGTTAAATTTCAACCCAGACATCTCTCTTCAATTCAGGTCACCTGAATTGAAGGCTAGTCAAAACCAAGGTCATGTGTTGAACCAATACAGGGAGTTTTGTGGGTTGTAATAACTATGATGCTATTCACTGTTTGAAATATTATACCACGGTTAATCATAAGTTGCAGCTGTTGTGTCCTTTTATTTATGAGCCCTTCATCAAGAGGACACAGAAAAGACCACTCTGTTTGAAAGGAGCCTTTCATGAGGATACTCCTTTCCCTTTCGTTGTGAATAGAACATGACTTCATGCTGATTTACACAAGTTATTGCATGTTATATGTTGGCCTCCTTGAAAACAGATTTTTCTATTCTGAATTTAAGTGATCCAATTGTGATCTTTATATTTAGTTCATGACAAGTGGAAACACTAAGCCAGTGCTCTTTAGATAATTGCTTTTGAGTGGCCCCAAATATGATTGGTTCTTAGATATTAGTCACTGATTCATTGGCTCTCTGAAACCAGATTTTGCCATTCAGAATTCAGGTCTTCTGTTTATAACCATGTTTTTGTTGATGTTAATGTAAGCAGTGAAAGAAGCGCTCTTTGAGTAACACCACAGCCTGATGGATGAGACCTTAAATGTCAATTTCTTTCTACTTTTACATACTACCTGATTTTGTGAAATTCTTCGTGGGAGTTACCCTTGTAAAAATAGGGGGTCATATCCAGGACTTTGGAAAAGATCATTCTTTGAACACGTTTTGGAACAGATAATTTAAGTGAATGGATTTTTTAAACTTAAGAATTTAGTGGTAGGCCATTTTTCAGATTGGTTGATGCTGCTTCAGCTTAAGTGGAATTGTAGCACTAAAGCTGCTACTAACACTGGACCAAAGTAGCCAGAGCTTTAATACTGCGAGGTGCTGAACTTCGTTCTAGACTTTAAAATTAGTCACATTTTGGAAAAAGGGGGATCAGTCATCTACACTTTTACTCTTAACTTTTACTTTTAACTTTTCATTTAATGATTCCTCCTGAACTCTGTTCCAATCCCACAGTTTTCATTTGGTTTCCTACATACTGCATGTATTTGCACACTTTTAGGGCTTGGACTTTGCTGTTACTCCGGACTGGTGGTCTTCTCTTATCTCCTTCTATAGTATTCCACATCCTTTAAGAAAAGATTCAAATGCTACTTCTATCATTAAGTCTCCCCCTACTTTTCAGTTGGATATAAATCTGCTCCTGGTACCACCTAATCCTGTTATGGAGACTCATTAGTTTACTCTATCTTGTGTGTTAATGGACTCAATAAACATTTTCCTTCCTTACAAGAGGCAAACTCACGGAGAACCATAAACATAGCTTCAGGTAGGGTCCCAGTGATGGGCTTGCTATGAAGTTGTACCCATCTCTTATTTTCTCATAAGAAGTAGAAACAGTATTTAGATTTCTTAACACTGCTGTGAGGGAGGACTTAGATACAGAATAAAACACATGTCTAACTCAAAATCCTTTTAGAGAGATGAAGATGATGGTTCAAAGGTGATAAGGTGGTGGGAGAACCTCCAGGTAGACAATGATGCAACATATATATATGTATGCACTCAACATACATATATATGCACTCAATTTAAGAAATGAAATAAACAATTCTTTTTAAAATAATCAATATTGTTCTTAAATGAATACCTAAAGTTTTTAGTGACAGATGTGTAGCATAACAATTTGCGTTTTTCTAAGATACTTCAAAAGTGAAATGTTTAGTTGGGCAGAATAAAAGGTGATTTCTGTCTCCAGTATGTTTTGACCAAGTCAGGTTGAGGCAAGAGTGCCAAGGGAATGTTTCTGACTAAACTTGTTTGTTTAGGCCTTCTTCAAGTTTCTTTAGCCCAGACTTCCTCTCTGCTTCTATTCACCATTTCAATGCTCTTTTTGTGTGGGGTGTCATATTAGCTGTTCGAGATCATAGGAATCATACTCATTAGACCAGCAGTAGTCTGTGTGTAATCACATGTACTGGACAGTTTACTACCAGGAACTCAGAGGGAAACAGCTTGGGACATTAAAACAAACAAACAAGCTAAGAGGGCTGTCTGGGCCCAGAGGAACAGAGTTACTGGATTTGTTTAAAGAATTAAGCTTATGAGTTACACTTTCCCCCTTTACAGCACAGATAAAAATCTTCACTTGAGGAACATTTCAACATTACTGCTGCAAGCAGAACTTACAATGGAAAATGCTTTTCATTTCATTTCAAAATAACAATTGCTATTTTGTAATGGAAGAGTAAGTAGGCTGGCTGGAGATAAAACTTGCATGCAGGACCAACAGCTTGATGAAGGGAGCAGAATCAATTTTTACTATCTCAAAATCAGGAACTTTCCATGTTACTCCTACTGGTACTCCAGTCAAGAAATATTAAGTGTCTGCCTTATTCCATACTACTAGCATGATGACAGTACCGTGAAAGTAGAAGACTTGGTTCCTGCACTTGAGGCTGTGGACACTGGCCAGACAAGTCATATGTAGCAAGATACACAGAGAGTGGTGCCACGCATGGTGTCATCCAAGCTCTAGAAGGTTTTCTACAAGACAGAAGATGAGTGAATTGCTGGGACCCTCTGCTAGGTGGTTTTGGGTTTCCTTGATAGTCTCCATGAATCATTTATTTTCTTTTAAACTGGGGATATACCTGTCCTCAACCATACATACTATTTAGAATATGAGATAACTTTAATTCATTTGCAATTCTACAACCATAGAATAAGGATGAGATAAGACAGTGTGGTGGCAGAGAACTTTGGAAAATTTATTAGTACCCATCAGTAAAAGGAGTTAGATGCTTTTACAGTGTTATAATGAAAGATACTTCTCTAGTTTCATAAAATGTGATTTTCAATGAATAAGTACCAGCTTATGAGAAAAGTCTATCCAGGCTGATTCATTCTCCCTTGACTTAAAGGTTTCATTTTTCTATGAGACTGATTACTTTTTTTTTTTTCTTTTGCCCCATTCACTAACTCATTCAGCATATAATTTTGAGCATGAACTAGTGCAGGTCCTGTGATGATATCCAGTAATAGAAAGTTGATGAGTATATGGGCCCTACCCCCAAAAAACCTTGTAAGGAGACTGAAGAAATAAGGGGGAAATGTGCTTATAATATTTTAAATAGGATAGGTAGTTTTCTATGTTAAGTTTGATGAAAGTAACAGTTTTGGTTAGATTTATTGTGTCATCTCCATCTACTTATCTGCCCACTCACTTATTCATTTTTCAAGTTAATGGGCACTAGAAACCCCAGTCATCCTTGAAATATCCCTTTCACCCTCAGAATAGAAACAATTCCCAGTCCTGGCAAATGTCTGGCTCCAGGGTATGAGTTGAACCTGTCCATCTTGGCTATTTCATTTACTTCCTAACTGGTCTCCCAATTTTCACTCTTGATTCTTTCTGATGAGTAGTTTTCAAAAACTTTTTGATGATAACTCACAATAAAAAAATAAAAATACGCTCATGATACCCTCTTTATACATTCATGTGTTTGTGTATTGTATACCTATAAATAAATCTGAAACACAAGATTCATAAAATAACCTCTACTCCATGTCATATGTTTTGTTATTTTTATATTTCTTTTTAAAAAATTTTTTGCATGATTAATTAAATTCACTAAGATCCACTAATAAGTTGAAATACACCATTCCAATAATTTTTAACACAGTAACTGGGAAATGGTTTATGTCCTTTCCCTCTTTTATTCCATTGGCTTCTGGTTGCAATAACAGCTGGTCTACTAATTTCTGCATGGTCCTACCTTTGCTCTCCCTTCACTGTTTCTCACTTCTCAACACTTTTACACATGTTCTTTCTTCTCTGTGGAATAGACTTTCTTCCTCCAGTTTCCACTTGGCCAATTACCTGTTTTCCTTAAGGATTCTGTTAAGATCACTGCTTTAAGAAAGTTAGATTGCCTTTATAATCCCTCATCCTTCTCTTTACTTCATTGCATTTATTATAATTTTAGAAGTGTATGGTGTTTTTTCTAATAGATGGCTCCTACTAGATTGTAATAGCTAAGACAGGGTCTGTTTTGGTTTTGGCTATAGCCACGGCTCCCAGCAGTCAGCAGAAGTGTTTGTGTGCCTCCTTTATGTCAAGCACCCTGGAGTACCAAGGTGAATGAGACATGACTGCTTCTTTGGAGGAGTTCTGGGTCTCTGGCATTTATTATATCTGAAAATGATGTGTAAAAGGCAAAACAAGTTAATAAACATTTTAGGAAGAGAATTAGAATAGTGGAATTCCTACAATGTTTTCTTTAGTTTAAGACCCTTACTGTAGTAAGGTTTTCCTTGTTTCCTCAAATAAGCAATAATACTCAAGGAACTCAAGGTACTATAGTGCTATTATTGAATGACTATGATTTTCCACTGATATATAGGAGGATGTAAACAAATAATAGGTGCCTTTTATTTATAATATTATTTCTACATCATTATGTAGATCTCAGATGCGGAATCTTAAAGTCTGAAAGAACCTAATAAGGCACTGGAGTAGTCTTCCACTTACTGCTACAATACCCCATTCACACAGGTGTTGTGAAAATTATGTTTTGAACCCTTCCAATATGGGAGAAAGAACTGTTACAGCCTATTCCTATTTGCCATGGTAGAGCATTTTTTATTTTGTTGAATTGTTTTCCCCCCTTCAGATTCATGGAGTTTGTTCTCTCTTGCACAGCACCACTGTCCAACTGTTTGCAAATAGCTAACCTATCCAAGAAGTTCTTTTTTCCCCAGTCAAAATAATTATAATTTCTTCAGTTACACCTTATAAAACATGACTTCCACACCCTTTCTTCTTGTGACTCTTTTGACATGCTCCCTTTTTTTCTGTGTATCCTCTAAAGTTTGGCACCTCAAAGGGACACTACCCTCCAGCAGTGTCTGAACCAGTGCAGAGCACAGGGGGATTATTTATTCTCCTTATTCTGAACACTCTTCTTCTGTTAATATGACCTTAAGTTGCAATGAGTTTTTCAGCAACCAAATCACACTGTTGGCTCCTGTGTGTTCAATTGAAATCCCTAGTTCTTTTTCATGTGAACTCTTGTTCAGCTTGGTCATCTACCTACCCTGAATTTAAACATGTATTAATTTTCTTGCTTGTATCCATGTAATAGGTTTTCTTTCGTTTATTCCCATTCAGTCTTGTTTTATTAACTTCAGATCAATCTTCTAGTTTGTCTTTTGTGGAGTCTGCATGCTTGGCAAAAGAAAAAAACAAAAAAAAAAAAACAAAAACTCAAACTCCAGTGAATACCACAAACAGTTATTTGCTTTAAGTTCAGGAAATGAAAAGTTAGGCTGGTTTTAAGTTTCTCAAGTTGCCTCCCTCCTCTCTGTTCCATCCCACCCCCCACTCCCTTCAGTGTTTTGGTCTGAGGCCCAGTGGAGGATGTTTGCAACTAGACTCTGTTGAGGGAGGGCCTAGCTCTCATCCTCCACACACCACCATTCAGTAATAGCTGGGGTCATCTTGGCAAAGCCAGGAGAACATCTTCTAACTTCACTGAGAAAACCTTTGCTTCCTGATGAGAGGAAACACACCACCTACTTGCACTATAGCATCGTCAGGCAGGTTTGACCCATTGTCTCCCAGAGGAAACAGAAAGCAACTTCTTCCCTCTCCACTACCCTCCCATTCCTCACTACCCACCTCCCCCTCC
>PVHY01010347.1:0-23209 GCA_004024945.1 Uropsilus gracilis | reverse complement strand
ATGACAGCAGCAGAGGAATTCATTAGAGAAACTGAGATGAATTCTGCTCAGATTTCAGACTCTCAGGCAGGAGTCACAAAGGAGTAATCATCTTCTAGTTATTTTTAATCATTTCTTTTGTGGCACCTTCCTTGCCCATGAAACCAATCTCAGTGTCCTGCATGAGGGAGCCTGAGAACACAGGACCTCCAAATGGGGCTTTGATTTGGGGATTACTACAGAGATGTTAACTACTTCCTGTTACCTCCCTTTGACAAGAGGTAATTTGTCCATCTTGGAGAAGACAATGGACAGTGCTTTGTCATTGCCTTTAAGGTACCTCCCACTTGTCATCATTCAATGTGTTACCCACTCAAAACTTTGTTTTAAAACAGTAAGAAAACTTGTGTATAAAACTTTACTAGAAACTTCTCAAATAGACAAAAAAATGCCAAGGTACAAAATCTTGCAAGTGACTCTTCTAACTTAATTCTCAGAAACCCTTCCTTTCTTGAGCCTCAAGGCAACTTCATGGATGGCTTTGCCCATCACTTAGTTAGTTTATGCTTAAGATTTTACCTGGAGGAACTTGGTAAAATAAAACAATGATTTTTTTCTGTAACTGTATAAGGACAACAGCTAGATCTTCCAGAAGCTACAATAGTTATTAAGATATCATTCTTAAAGTCCTAAGTTGTCCTGAGGGCTTTGCTTAAGTATTGGAGCTCCATTTTCATTCCTCAGGAATCTGTTTTTAAAAACACAATCATATTAGGAAGTTTCATGTTGAAACAATTTCAGAGAAAAATTATTCCTCAAGAACTTTCATATACTTTAGAAGTTCCTATTCATGTATCACTCATTGATTCATAAATCCTTTGTATCTATTGGTTAAAGTAGGTCTATAGATTCCTTTCTCAGTGAGACCTTTTAACATAGTTCTAGAAAATGTATATGCCAGGAAGCAATGAAAAGAACAGCTCTTAGAATTTGGGAAAGAGAATTTATTAACCTGAAGTACTCATGCATATAGTTAATTAAAAAACATTTGGTTTTAACTTTAAGCTAATTCAATGAACATGTGCTTTCATCAAACATTTAAAGATGACCAGGGAGAGGTCCAGTGTCACAGGTCATTTTCAAGAGAACGCTCTTCTTGCTTATTTAGAGACTCTAGAATCTATTTACAGACTCAAAGGGAGAAAAGATATCAATCATTTTTATATCATTGGGAAGAATATGCAGGCTGTCAACCATTCAAAGATCATCTTTTGAGACTTCTGATGCAAAGATATTTACGATGTTTCCTGTTTCTGAATTTAATTAGGTAGAAGAGGTATGAAGGCACATGGTATGTTGTGTAGTGTGTATATAGTAAGTAGTGGAAGATGTGATTAAATTTAAAAACAGCCATTTTTCATAAGGAAATCATTAAAAGATGAGTACAAATGTATATACAGATATCTTGTTTGTGCTATTTATAAGAATGAAAAATTGGGAGCAAATCTAACTGATTAAATAAGTTACATCACAGGAGGAGGGGGTAAGAGAGGGAAGGTGGCAAGGTGTGGCACTGTTACTTTGGTAGAGGGTAAGGCATTTAGCATGTGAAGGTGTGACATTGTATGCCTAAAGTTATATATTCATGTCAAGCAGTAGCAAATCAAAAAAACTTAAAAAATTTTTTTAAAATAAAGAACCAACTTAGATCACAAATTTATTATGAAATACACATTAACTATTAAAAAGTCATGCATAAAAGCTGACATACTAATGGTATAGGGAGGAATGACCACTGAGTTTTGAGAAACATGGGGAAGTTATGGAGGAGAGGAAGGAGACAACTAATAATGGTTCTAGGAAGGTGATGTTGAAAGTAAAATAAAAAGAGACATCATTACTATACTGAGTCATACTAGTCAAGTCTGGAATGTTTTCAGCACTCAAATACCTGCGTGCTTAGACAAACTGCAAATCAAGACTAGACCTTTGGATTTGATATTTGGTTACTGCAGATATTTAAAACTGGGTTTAGGAGCTCACTGGAGAATTTTTTGGCTTTCAAGTAGCAACACAGCTCACATTAATTAATATTTGATTAGTGGTTTTGAGCCATTTATATTTAGTTTTATTTTTTCAAACTTTCAGGTGTGTCCATCAAATATTATTGTATCTAATTACATGCTAAGCAAGTTATACTCTGTATAAAGTACCAAATCTAAGAACCATTATAGACAGGTTATTTTTAGGGAATTCATGTTTTTCTTTAAAAGTTCAGTTAGCATTTGGAATCGATATACAGTATAATATTTAAAAGAAAAACAACGTATTTCCTCATCCCCCAAGAGATTTCTTAAAATAGCATGTAATCTTACCTACAGCGGGAAAAGTCTCAAATTTTGTAAGCTGGCTTGAATCTAACTCAGATTACCTGACCAGAAGAGCCCCCAAGAAAAACAAGGTGTGGTAAAGGTTATAGTAATGGTAATTAAGAAATTCGTGCTGTGCATGCTGGGCCTCCCTTACTAAAAGCATCAACCAAGCCTGCAGCCACTGGCACCATTTCTACTGTTGAGACATGCTCTCTTTTTTAGAGAAAGGTCCAAACCAAATCTTTGCCCATTCTGAAAGCCAGAATATTCCTCCCATTCCTTTCAACCACAGGAAAAAACTGCGCATTTACTAATAAGATGACTAATAAGGGGTCTCTGATCTGTTGATGCAGCAACCTGTTTCTATGTGGTATGTAAGTTATAAAGGGTTTAATTTTAGTTGCCATTTCTCAGCTTCATGGAAATTCATGTGTTAGGAGTGAGAAAGAATCTTTAATGTTAGCTGCTTTAAGCCTCTCAGTTTCCTGATGTAAATACCAAAGCTCAGCGAGGTGAAGTTATGTGTCCATTGCTCTTGAACCAACTCACCCTCCACCCATGTCTACTGCTGAACCATACCTGATAGCATCTCTATTCAACACTAAAACTTCTTCGAAGTTACACTTTATCCTCTAGGTGCCATATGTCAGATCTGTGCTATGAGAGAGCTGCCATGGGCTCTGTAGCAGCTTGGTAACCAGCACCCACAAGCAAACCCCATGGGGCATGTGGACAGGTTGACGGTTTTCTCTAGGTTGTAACACTGTGGAACTTCTTCTCTTTTTCATAGTAGATGATCCATCTTTGGGAACTTGGATGAATCAGGATGATTTTCTTGTCCCTCACAATGAAAGACTTGGAGATGTTAGATTCAGAATAGTTTTTCTTTCTCATGTCTTCATAGAGAACAGTTCTACTCTAGTGTGCTCTTTTTAGCACATTGGTCCATATGGGCCCTTGTTTCTGTTTGATCTAGTTTCAGTCAGAAAATCTTCATTGAGTGTTGGGTGGAAGACTGGGTATCATGAAGCTCACGAGGGCACCTGAAAACTGCTTATCCACCTCCTTGATGTTAGGGCAGTAACAGAGCACACAATTATTTGGTGACCATCCTGGTGTGGCCTTTATGGTGACGATCAAACTCCCAGCCTTCCCTCCTACGATGATTCCCTTCCCTAAGATGAGACTAAGAGACACAAAAACTCTTTTTGTTGTTACTCATTCCATTTCCTTCAAGAGTTGAGAGAATTGAAATGAAGACAAGGGAAAGGAGACTATTTAGTTCTGAAAAATGTAAGTTCCCTTTAAATCTGCTTTTGAGATGATGGTTTTAAGCTATTTATTACCCTGAGGGTTCCACTGCCCCATGGCTGCACATGCCTCAACTCTTACCCTGTTAGGAGATGCTGGTTTAGGCTTCAAAGAAAGGAATATTTTGAGAACTTTGAGTGATAATTCTTTTATTGTCACCGTAGTTTTCTTTCTCCTGCTAATCTCTTTAAATGGGTATTGCAGGAAGCTGCTTGCCTGGCTATAATATACCTCCAGGGATTGTAGCACATGATCTTTTCCTTATTTGGCACTGAAATTTCATCAGTCTATATTAATCTGAGTGAAACATATTCTAGGAATAGCTTTAGAATCCTTCTATAGTAAGAAAAATTGAGACCAGGTAACAATAGAAGCACAGTTTTTACATGCCATGCCTGAACTAAATAACTAGTTTTTATGTTGTGGTATTCAGAGACACCAGGACTAAATAGATAAAACTATTGTAAACATGTCTTGTCCATATGTATTTTTTTAAAGATGTATTAGGGCAGGTATAACAGCACTGTGTGCGTGTACAGGAGTCCCTGCAGGAGCCGAGCTTGCTTGCTTGGGCAACTTGGCCTCAGCTGGTAAGGGTAAGAAGGTGATCAGTGCAGAATCTTAGTTACCTTCCTAAGTCTGGATAGACTAGAGTAGCAGCAGCTGCTGCTGTGGTATTATGGTGGGGGGGGGGCGGGGAATAGGATGGATATGGAATTAAAAGCACTTTCTTTACCCATAACAATTGGACTATGATCTCCATCTCAAATAGTTTGTGTGAGGGTTAAATGAGAAAATACTTGGGAAAGTGCTTTGTAATCTCCATGGTGCTTTGTGAAAACAAGGAAATGTGCTTGTGATCATTATCAAGATGACTTGGCCTGAGTTATTCTCCAGATATTCATGATAAGGTCTTCAGAAAAGTGTAGGCAGGTCACTTTACAAAACATTTTGGAATGCATTACAGAAACTCCCAGTTTGCATCATTGAGTCAAGTGAAGGACTATACAATGTTTATTTCATTTTCATATTCCATTCTTTACCAGAGAAACCATTTCACTTCATTTCCAGTCACTTTCACTTTCAAGTTCTCAAGCTTCATTTAGTGTAAGCGATGTTCCCACACTTAAAAATTTGCATTGTCTTACTCTCTCTCTCTCTGAGAAGTCTGTCTAACTAAAGCATTGTGGTCAGGATAAGAGCATTGCTCATGGTGCATTTCTTTGGTATAAATATCTAAAATCACCAAGTGACCCATTTTCTATGACCCTTCCTGCTGCTACCTTTTTCCACACGGTGCCTGAGAGACTGAACTATTTGCATACAGGGCTATTTTCATTTTAGTTCAAGGGCGCTTTCCAGACACTGGTTTGGAGTCCTTATTAGTGTCTGATCACCTGCTTCATTCTATAGGGGACAGTTCTAACAAGGTGGTATACCCTTCCTTGATGTTTTTTTTGGGAAATAATCTTTTCAGATTCAATCTCAGGACTCGTAGTCTAGGAAAGATGTATAACATATGTCTTTCTGTTACCTTTAGACATTTTTCTCATAAGCCCTAGAAACTATTAGCCTAGAAGAAAAGCCAAGCAAGTGGGCTCATGCTTTGTTTGCATTTGAGCTGGTGTGAAACCACTACATGTCTAAAGGGAAGCAGGATGAGATACCCTCTCAGTGGTGGCATTAAGGCCACAGGTGAAAGTTACCTCGATGTAGATTTTGACTTGATTTGAAGATTATTCTAAGAGAGTCATCCAAGGATGGAAAAAGCTGCCTCAAGAACCTGTGAGTTTCCATTAAATGGAAATGTTTAAGAGCAAAGTGAACAGCCAGCGAAGGTGTATTGTAAAGAGGATTTCTATTATTTAATTAGGTAAATTTTTTTTAGAAAACTTGAACATTTTTAACATTGATAGTAACATATACATCTTATTACAAAATAATATAGAGCTATATAAAAAGTAAGTTAATTCTTTTTCTCTTCTCTCTCTGATCACATAGCCCTCTCTTTTCCCATTGAAAGCAGGGTTTGAAAAAGAACAATGTTAACAAAAAATAGAAAAGAACATTTCAAATTCTGACTAGTGCATCATGTTCAACTTGAATATAATAGGAATACCATAAGAAGTAAAAAAGATAAGAGAGTTCTTAACTGTCTTAAATGAGTCAAAGGATTTAGGCCAGAGCTAATTATACTGTTGAGTATATATTAAGATGTGGGGGTTACTCAAGAACTTGGAAAATAAATCTATACCATCAGAGTGTGGGTCAAAGTTGAGTTATGGAGGATCACAGCAAAGAGATGGTTGTCTGTGAGCAAAGAATAACACTGACATAGATGTAAGTGAAGCACAAATACATGAGAAAGGCAACTGGTCAACATCTGAAGCTCCCAAATGTGAACACTGGTTGCTCCCTCTGCCCTAGTAACTGTTCCTAGGAATGGGAATGATGGCAGTCTTGAAAGTTTCAGTTTCTCTGGCAAGAGTCTTCCTTTGTGGGAAGTTCAATTAACATTCAAGTACTGTAACAAACTCCTCTCATTTGAATACCTTATGTCAATTAAAGTGATAACTTTCCTATGAAGTGATACTTTTCCTATCACTTTCCTAAAGTGATAATTTTCCTATGAAGGTAGAACTGTCTAAGGGGGAAAATACTGTGGTCAGACCATTTTGAGTAGCTGGTCTTTGGCATAGAGACATCATCACTATTAAGAATCAGTGAGTTGGCAGTCTTGCTTACTATACCAGTTTACCAAAAACCTCATCAGAGCAAATCCACCATGTCTAAGTCTAGTCAACTTTGGGTTACTGACAATGTCGTTTCTGGGCCTGTGAGGCTGAAATTGAATCCCAACTGTATAGTTCATATAGTCATGAGGTACTGTTTTGTACAAATAGATAGAAGTTTGGATTCTTAGAATCTTGATTGACTCAGTGTACAAACCGTATGACTTAACCCTATTTCCTTCTCCGTGAAAAGGAGAGAGATGATCATAATAAAAACCTCAAAGGGTTGTTTTGAGGGGTAAATTATATGGTCCATGTAAAAACCTTACATACAGCTATTATCTCCATCACCTCCACCCCCATCCCCACAAAAGCAAATGATATCTTGCGATGATTCTAAAAATAACAGCATGAGCTCTGAAGACACAGCATCCCTATTCCTAATATCCTTTCTCCTCTCAATGTATCTGTTTGGTTATGGGACTGTCATATAATGGATGTTTATGGGATTTTGGCAGAGATTTTTATAATATTCTTGTTATCCAGTTGGGGTTAATTAAGTAGATTCATAGCTGTTTGGACAAATGTAACCAAGTGGTTTTGAGTTGATTGATGGATTGTTGTTCATCTGGGAGGAAGTCGTCATGGTAAGCCTCAGGAATCTGTTTGATGATACTTTCTGTCCAATTTTCTCATTTAAAATCTTGATGCAAGCACAAAAGATGTAGAGCCTATTGTTGACTCAAAGGTAGCAGGAATAGCTAACATATCCAAAAAAGGATTTTAAAAAATCTGTTTACGTTGATAGGATAGATTTACAAATAACAACCACAAGCAGTATTCATTGTGCTCTTATATGTGTCAGGTAGAATGCTAAATGGGTTACTTGTATTCCCTCATTTAATCTTCACAGGGACCCTCCTCTATGTTCTATTCTGTTAATACTCCATTCGGTAGGTAGACAGAGAGGCACAAACAAACTTGTTTACTCAAATCTCAAAGCCAGTAAGAGGCATAACTAGAACTAGAACCAGTTGTATATTACCAAAGCCCATGTTCTTACCCTTTGTAATATGCAACTGGAGTCAGTAATTCAAAATTTTACAAAGGCCAATATAAAGACCTACACTTAGGTCAACAAAATAGCATGTTAAATACTTCATAGGTAGGAGGGAACTGAGTTTGATAGTTGGTGATAAAGCAAACTTATAGGGATATTCCTTGATTGACAACTAATATGAGTCAATAGTTTCGTTAGTTACTTTGTAAAAGGAACAATGACTTCTGCAATCTGAATGAGAATAAAGGGCACAGAAATCCTTCTCAGGATCCTTGGATAGGGTTCTAAAATGTCAGATTGTTACTTGAGTAGGAGATCCCTCATGGAAGCCTTAGGGCAGGGGAATTATGTTACCCTGATACTTGTCGACCATAACACTAGGCAGACAACAGTTATTGGGGGCACTCCTGTGCCTAAAATGTTCAGCCTTTGTAGGGAATCTTATGGAAGACCCTTCTTTGATATAGCACTGGGTGGTGTGGGTGTGGGAGTCTAGATGACTTCTAAAACCTCCCTACCTAAGTTTCTCTGAGATCAGTTAAGGTACACATTGGTGAACAACTTCCAGTTAAGTGACTCAGTGGTACAAGGACTGAGTTTATTTAAATAATGAGGGTAAATGTTCTGAGAGCTATAACTGATCATCTTCTGGAGGTAGCTTTGTTCCAGTTGTTTGCTCACCAGTGTTTTGAGTTAAAGGAAATGACAGTCCACAAATTTATGTACATGGCTCTTCACAGACGAAAAGAATCCAACTTTTGGCCTCTGATATCCACATGCAATAAATATAGCTTATGTCCTTACCCCAGGACTCAATTAGTAAGCCTCTGTGCTGTACTAACAATTTCCCAGTTTTGTGGGCAATCTGTGAAACCATCTTTCCCTTTATTTCAACTTTGTTGTTGTTTTGTGTTTATACTGTGAACTGAATGAACCCTTATGAGTTCCAGTTATATTATGGAAAAAAGGAACTTGGAGTTCTGAGAACCTGAAGAACATTTTGTTTTCCTCAGCTAGATGTTTGGGACCTCAAGGGTTTAGTTATCATTTTCCAAAAACTTTAAGAAGATTAATCATCTTTGTCATGTCAGATAACAGGAAAGTGTATCAATTCTCTCCTGCATTATCATCATAATAACACCGCTATTCTCATTTTACAAAATTCTATGCTAATCACTATAAATAATCCTGTTTGGAAAGTAGAACAAAGGTGACCACACAGGTAGTATTGTCTCATTTCAGAAACAGAGCACATGAAACTTGGAGAGCAGTATTGGTAACAATTATAGCAGATATTTTCTCAGCACTATCTCTGTGCCAACTGCCAGCAATAGTATACTTCATCCTTGTAAACAGTTCTTCGAATTAGGTATTACTATCTCCATCTTGAGATGGGAAAGCTGTGACTCAAAGAGCAATTTGCCCAAAGACACAGAAGTGAAAAACTGAACTCAAACCTGGAGCTTATGGATTCTGAAATCCACGCTCCTAATTGATAGATTGTTATCACCAGAAGGGTTACAAACCTGCCTAATGCCATCTGGCTATCCAGGGGACCAAGCAGGACTAGATCCTATGTTCAGCACATTCTCTACTTTATGCTGCCACTGGTTTTCATTAACACTGGTTGTTTTCAGTTCATAAAGAGGAAACAAAATCTAAGTCAGATTTTACCCTTACTCCATAGAGGAACCCACTTGAATCCAAAGGAAAATTGCAGGTTTTTATTGGATTTTTAATTGTTCCCTTCATATTCTGTTTATTTTCACCATCATCACCACCACCATCATCAGTTAATGCAGGCATTTTTGTCTGATGGTGGTTTAATTGTGCCAGATATACCTACCTTACTACACATTGCATTTACTGTGGCAGTATGTTTTCTCAACTAATTTGGGGAAAATTAATTCTGATATTAGCTATAGTGAACAAACAAATAGGAGAGGCAATGAGGTTCACCAGAAAAAAGCTTGAACTGACCTTTGGTTTCAATGCAAGCAGAGCTAAGAAATCCCAACTCAGCCTTTTTCTATAGGAAGGTCTGTACATGTGTTACTGACTCTCAATAAAAATATTTACTTCTGTATTTAAAAATGGAGATAGCACTTGATTCTTGAGTTTGTTACAAGAACAAATGAAAAGGCCAATTAAACATTTATCAGGCATGCATTGTATGGTAAGGGCTGTGCTTGTTTTCGTCTTGTTTAATCCTCAGGACAGCCCTAGGAGATAGGTATTACTAGGTATTATCCCACTTCTAACTACTTGACAGATGAGGAAGCTAAATCTCAAGGAGATTTTAAAACTTTCCCAAGGTGAACTTCAGTGTCTTGGAAAAATTTAAGAGTGCAGCAAATCAAATACTTATTTCTCTGAAGGCATAAAATACCCCCATCTCCCCAGAATGTTTCCCAAATAAAGTTATCAAGTCTTTTCAAAGAATTCCATCTAGGTTTTCTATTTTGCTGGCTGTTTCTTCACTTTTTGTTTCCTTAAAATCTAGAATTACATTGCAATATTTAAAATATGTAGGATATTCCTTATTTATGAATTTTTCTATTACATTCCTTACTATCAGGAATCTTGAGATAGATGGCTAGATAATAGATAGATGTTGGATAGATGGATAGATAGATAGATAGATAGATAGATAGATAGATAGATAGATAGATAGATAGATGTCAGACAGACAGAGAGATAGATAGATAGATGTCAGACAGACAGACAGACAGACAGAGATAGATAGATAGATAGATAGATAGATAGATAGATAGATAGATAGATAGATAGATAGATAGATAGATAGATAGATAGATAGATAGATAGATAGATAGATAGATAAGATAAGATATCCCACTCTCTTGGACTTCCTGACTCATGTCTCAGTCTAGTCACCAATCTCTGCTTCAATTAACACAGATCTGGTCTTATTTGCTGTGATCACAAGGAGCCCAACTTGTAAGAAACCCTTTACCACCCAAATAATTCCTCTCTTCCATCCCTTGTGCTACACTTCTCTGCATCCTATGTACCCAAGAATTCAGAGTCAGCATCAGCAAAATCTCTTCTATTTCCACCTCTTCTCAGGACATTCTGTCTTCTAATTCTAATAGAAATTTGTATCTCTCCTGAGCATACTGCCTTCTGAAGTGGTGGCAGTTTTATTATTTCTCACAATCCCTTACCACCAAGTCTGAATGGGTTCTCTGTTCTCTCATTGCTATTTTCAGAACATTCTTCATCCCTTACCCCTAAAACCCCCGACTTTGACTATCACATTATCAGTAGTACAGAGATCTCAGAAAGCATAATCCTTCACAGTGTAAAATACATCATTTGTGGCTGATTAATGTAGAGGTTGTGGTTATTTTTACAAGGAAAGATCTATTGTTATAGGTCCCTTGATTAGGAACACAACTGCTATTTTCATGAGTTCGTGATAAGTGATGCAGGATTGGTGAAAATGGGTTCTGCTTCCATCAAATTGGGATTTGAGACCTTACCTAGAGTACAAGAACTGCTGTGGTCACGTGCAGACGCACTGAAGCATGCCACTGGGATCTGTTCTGAACTTTGAAAATATACAGATCCTGCCCTGGAGTGATATTCACAAGATATTTTACTGGGTGTGACTATGCAGCTATGGGTCAAATTATATTTGATATAAATCTCATTTTCATAGCCTTTGTGGAGGAGTGGGACCTGGAAAATGTGCAGAGAGTTGGGTACTCATGTAGAAGAATATTTTTATAAAACAGAGGAAGTCATGGAATACTCAAGGTCTGGAGTAGAAAGTGTTTGTTTACTTAATTTTGAAAGGATGACTTTGTATAAATTAGCAAGGGCTTCTTGTTTGAGGTTAGTCTCAAGTGAGTAAGTAGGTCTTGTTGGATTTCTCCATAATGCTCTGTAGTTCCCAGAGGCCAGAACTTTTTCTTATCGGTAAGTAACAGGTCTTTAGATTATTGACCTAATGGGGATATAACTTTAATGTTGTACAGTTATACCAACTTCACACTATTTACAAGACATGTCATACAACATTGAAAACAAGAAATTAGAGTATGTGGAAACTATGCTACTAAAATTAAGCAACATAAGGAAAATTAATATAAGCCCATAAGTCACAGCTTGACTTCTGTTTCAGGAGTTGACCCAGGGGCAATCGAGCCAAAACCAATTTTAAGACCTGTTCTGTTCTGACTTGTGAAGATTATTTGATGTTATCCCCCACCCCCATCCCAAGGGGGTTAGGAAAAAGTTCAAGTTTAGGAAAATGTTCGTAATATTGCCTGATTCTTTTATGGTCTGGCTTTGATTCTTGCTTCATTAAGGTGAGATGTTGACTTTTTGTTAAGTATCATTGACAGTCAACAGTGCATTTTATAACAGTCTGTGTGACTGTAGTAATATTTGTGGTACTCTGTGGATGGACTCTAGAGAAATATGTGCTTATTTAAAAGCATGCTAATTTCTAAGTGATGACCTAATCTTGCTGTTATTTGAACGTACGTGCTATTGACTTGGTGTCATTGTTGACACTATATTTGATGTAGAGACAGGAATTTCACTTTTGAGAGATTAAGACATTAGTATATTGATCTTCCTTTAGAGACAGAAAGCACATAGTTAAGAACTGTGAGAAATTGCCTTACCCTGATTATGTTAGAAAATTATACTCTTTTGTTGGCAATGTGGACCACTAATGTAGTCAGTTTACAACATAAACTAAAATCTTAATTGGGGTATTTTTCAGTATGAAGATATGAGGTGCTAGGTGATAGGGTTTCTATATATCACCATGGCACAACATTCAGACCTGGTGCTGTCAGATGTGGTGCGTCATATGACGGAAATACTAGTGGTCGTGGAGAGCGACTCTGGAGCTAAGGCAATTCAGTGAAGCACAAAGTCTACCTGTAGCAAGGGAAAAATTCTGAGTGTGGTAGATAGGGTATGTGAATATAAGACTGACCACAGACAGATACTTTCAGAATTAAGGAAAAACTGCAAAGCTCTAAAAAGATCCATGAAGAGAAAGGAAACATGTAAATAGCTAAAACTCCCTGAGTGTTGTCAGCAGAGCACCTGGACATTTGTATATCAGAGTTCCAAGTTCATTTGCAGCAGAACTTGATAATTTTTCCTCCCATCTGAATGCTTTATGAAGAAAACAACAGGATGCTGGAATTATTCTGAAGAAAGTTACTTTACCATAAACCTGGCTAGATTTCATCTAAAATGAGAGTCCTTATATGACTTTCATTTTATCCTATTCAGTTACCTTAAAATAAAAAGGGTATCTAATGATGTATTCACAAAAGTGGCTTTGAAAACATTCTCAAAAAGTCCCAGAGCCTCTGACTTCTTTGAAAGGTCTTCAGGAGTTTGGAGAACCCAGCCTTCTTGAGGATCACTGACCTTTGATGAAGTACAAGGACACTCTTCTTTGTGTCTTTCCTAAACCCCTTATAGTATCTTTTGAGCCCTCTTCCTTCTTCCCTCTCTTCTTACTGAGAAGATGGAAAGCAGCTGGTTATTATTCTTTGCTTAAGAACCCTTAAGTACTTGAAGAAACTATTATTAAATCAATCCCTTTGACTTTGGATTTTTAGATAGATTATTCCCATCTCTTTACTATTCCACATAAGCCTTATTTTCTAAGTCTAATCAGCTCTGTGACTGTTTTGTAAACCATCTGGATCCCAGAACTTCATGCTGTGGTCTATAGGGATTGACCAACATGTTAATAAAAAGATTATTTTGTGATTCCTAAGTACTTGTTCTTCTGAATCACATTATCTTGCTTGATTTTTTAAATATAATTTTTAATTTACCTTTAATGTGCATACAATAAATTCAGCCATTTAAATCATTTTAGTATAGTGACTAAAGTCTGGAATGATTTTATCATCCCATCCAAAAAAAAAAAAAAACAAAACAAAAAAACCCAGTGCTTGTTAATAGTAATTCCCCATTTCTTCTCTCCCATTCCAGTTGCTGGCAATCACCTAACTATTTTCTGTGATGATAGAGTTGCAAAAGCTGAACATTTCAGATAAATGGAATCTTTCCCCTTTATGGTTAAATAATATTCCTTTTATGTTTCAACGTATTCCTTTTATGACTGAATAATATTTCACCATATGATACATTCTATTTTGTTTTGTATTGCTTGATTTTTAAAGTCAAATAACTTTGATGTATCAAATAATTTATTCTGTTCCTTCTCTAGGAATACTCTGTCAAATCTGTGTTTTTTATTCTTACTTAGCTGTTTAATTCTGTATTCAGTTTAATAAGATCTCTTTGAATTTTAATTTCACTGCCCATCATAGTATTATTTTGAAGCTGAAGAAAAGAGCCAGGACCAATCCTGCAAGCCTGCACAAAAGACCACTTGCTTCATTTTCAAAATAGACATGTTCATTCTGTGATAGCTATAACAACCAACTTTCTTTCACTTATCAGCCTTTTATTCTTCAAAAGTTTGAACCTTCACTATTTAGTCTTGGTGAAGAATACTTCTCAAAGTTTGCTAACTGGTTTCCTCAGGTTGTCCCAGAAGTAGGTATGTGAAGGTGTTTGATGACAGCTCCCTCATTTTTACTTAATCTTCTCCTGCCCCTGGGATGATCGTTTGTTCTTTTTTTATTAGAAATGGATATACACATGAAAATATCTTGAAGAAATATGGATTTACTTCTGTGACCATGTGACAAGTTTGGGTTGTCTCACTATGCTATTTGACAACATTGTGACTTAATTGTTGCATGTATAAAATGGAGTCATAGTACCAGCTTCATTGCATTATTGTGATGTTTAAAAGAAATAGCTCTGTACAGCATTTACAAATAATGCCAGGCATGTATTATATGCTCAGTAGTGATACCTTTTATTTTCATACAGAGTCTTGAGAATTTGAAAAAGAAATAAATGGTCTAGTGGCATGTGATCTTGAGAAGCTTGATATTTTAATGGAAGAGACAAAATTGACAATTATTAATCCTATATTTAAGGGAAAATATGAAAAGTTTGGAAATGTACTAAGAAGTCATAAAAAGTACAGAATAACATTTTCTGTGTCATTCTAATAAATATGGTATTGGGCATAGAAGAAGTACCACTGATACTGAATAAGAAATGTTAGTCTTAGTCAAATACACTCAGAGACCCATAAGAGCTGTAATCTCTTTGAGGGTTGAACTCTATGTCTTTGTGTCTGTATGCCTGGAAATGCCTCATAAAATGATGACACAGACTGGTTACTCAAGAAATGTTTGTTGAATTGCCATCTATTTCAGCATTCTAGATACCATCCTTGGTTCTCTTCTCACTGTGTATTCTCCCTGGATGATCTCTCTTCCATGCCTATGGAATCCACCCATTCCCTGATGAGTCTGAGATCTCTACCTCCAGACCTCTTTTAAGTTCCAGACCTGTATGTCTGAGTATCTGCTGGAAATCTATGACGTTATCTAGCTATCTCCAACTCACAGTGCCTGAATCTGAACTCTTAGTCTTTCTTTTCAATCTGACCATCTTGCACATTTTTTTTTTTTATCTTGCTTAGTGAAAGTCATCAACCACATAGATACCTAAGTCACAGTTTTGGGTGCTTAAGAACTCTCCCTCTCCCTTACCACCCACATCCAATCAGATATGTTTACATTACTCTTTCTCCTTCTGGTTTGGGATCGCCTCCAAAATGGGGTTCCTTTCTCATTACTTATTATCCTTGCCTACCCCAAGGCCTGATCCAGGATACACATGTTTTTAATAAATGGTTAATGAATCGGTATTTTTAGCTTTGCGTTTTGCATTTTTTATTGAAACACGTTCACAAACACATGTGTGTGTTAGTGAGCATATACAGGTAAGTATTCACACAAACCCTTCTTCAAGTTTACCAACTCCTCCTCCTGTCTAGTCTTTTAACTCCCTTAATTTATTGGTGGAATTTTTGCATAGTGCAAGCCTATAGGCATGTGTAATTGTTCAGAGGACGTGGATGGAGCATGATGCCATGATAACTCCTAATTCCTTCTGACAAGTTAAGCCACATACTTCATTCTGCCAAGCCATTTTCAGACATTTCTCAACCATTTTCCTTTTCCTTTGTTAACAAATTTTCTGATTTTTTTTTAATAAAAAAGGAAAGAAAGAAAAGAAAATCCTACTCTAAGAAATTATTTTGGCCTTGATGAGAATATAGCTTGGATTCCCAGTTGACCATTTTCCATTCTGTCACTAAGATGTATTTGGGGAACAACAGTAAATAACCCCCAAGCCCTGCCATTGTGTCTCTGTGGCTTATGTTTCATGCTCTGCTGCTTAGCCGGCAGGGAGAAAGGCTTAACTGACAAACCCAATTTCTGTAGCTGTGCTGATATCATCCATGATTCAAAGCCGCAGTAAAAAATTACAAATCAACTTCAACCACATTTTTTGTTACTCTCCTTTCTGAGAAACACACATGCACAGACAAAGAAGTTCCATGTTTGCCAAGTGGTACTAGGCAATCCTTGTGTGGATTGAAGAAAAATTGTGAAACCATAGAGGGTGAAATTATTTAAACCATGAAAAGCAAATGACTCTGTTTTCCTGGGTTGCCTGACTTTTTAAATTGTCTGTTTTTGTGCTGTCTCCATCCTGCACAAAGCCTGTTGTATTAATTAGTTGCTTTCTTGTCTTGAAATTGCCCTGAAATGGTGTGACTCTGTTAACAGTACTTGGATGACTTCTCAAGAATAACTTTTAGTTGGAAAAATTATTGTAAAAATAGAATCTCTCCAGAATCCAATTTGTTCTTTCCCAACCCCTTTGTTGGCCAAAGTCTCATTAGCTGTAAAGTGATTCAGGTCTGCCTTGCTTTGCTCATCCTCACTTCTGCTTGGCATGAATTCCTTCCTGTTTTGAGCATCTATCAAAATTCTACTCATTCCTTAACTTAAAAAACTTTCAGGTTCATATTATGTCCTGTTGATGATCTGTCCTGCTCTCAAGTATCTGGTGTGTACATCACAGGTGTCTGATATTCACCAAGTTGATTTACTATATGACTCAGGAGATTGTTAGTTTTATGTTTCTGTGATTTTTTTTTTAAATGTAAACAACAGCAGACATCTTAAAAGGTTATTACATATTTTTGCCTCAATAGCACAGAAAGGAAGCATGAAGGGAAAGTATGATTGTATAAGAAAAATAGACAAACAACTGCAGTTAAGAAAAAACGTTTTTCTTAAATATTGTAAAAAAATTTTTTTTCTGTGCAAAGAAACAGAACTCCATGGATGACACATAATAAATACATAGGGCTTCAGCAACTCTTGGCTCCTTAGATTCTACTGAATTACCTGTACATATGTCGGAAGGTTGATACACAACCTACTTATATTCATATTTGATACACATTTTAGAATTCCTGTTCAGTTAACTAACATTTCCTTATGTTTTAATTGGACTCTTATTCAAGTTGGTTCTTCCTACTTGTTTGAAGGAAAAGCAGTTAGATAAATATTGAGAACTGGGGGGTAGCCATCTGAAGTGGAAATTTGCTATGGAGAAGTTGCAGACAATTCAAGTGGCCAGTTGTCTTACAAACTAAAGTGTGCTCATGGAATGCTAATTCGGGAGCTGTCCTGTAGGAACCATAACACAACAGCTTACTAGTCAGCATTTACAGCCATATTTGGAATTGCACGCAGTTCCATGATTTGTGATTAATGGTTAGGGAAGTCTAGAGGTGAATGAGACTTGAACCACAAAGGTGATTAAAGGGTTGGGAATGAAGAACTCTGAGGGAATTATTAAAAGAAACTGGGATTAGTCAGCTTGGAAAGAAAGGAGGATAAAGAGCAATTTAATAGCAATCTTTGCATACATAAAGATGCTTAACAGAACATAGTGACCACTAATTTCCCTCTCACCTGACTATAACAAACAGTTTAAACTGTAGTATTTAAGATTTGAGAAATACATACGGAAGTATCTACTGACAAGCCACATTGGGGTAATCTACAGAAAAATATGGTAGAATTTCCATATGTAAGGAATTAAATAGTGTATAGTCTCTTCTCTTTGGGTATATAAGAAAACTCACACTCATAGACAATGGCATGGATTTGATGATTCCTGGAATCCCATCAAGCATATGGGGATTATTATTTTGAAACACTCTTCATGGGTAGCAGGAGGGAAACACCAGTCAACTCAGGAAGCAGTATGATGTAAAAGAAAGGACACTTATATGTGGGCTATAGAGAAATAAAGCAAAAGAACTAATAAAAATAAACCAAAAAAAAAAAAAACTTTGGAAATATGACTGTAGAATTGAGGTTTCTAGAGGGGAAGGATGAGATAGGCACAAAGGTGGGAACAGACTACTGGTCTAAGGTAAAGGGATATAGATGCTCTGGTGATGGAGTGGGAGTGTTGTGGTGATGCACACACCACATAAGTGTGAACCTATTCCCCTGAATCATATACAGTATAGTAAACCATTGTTACCTCAATAGTAAAAAAGAAGTGGTGAGTAAAAAAACAATCAAACTCGAGCCGAGTATGGTGGCGCCTACCTGTAAGTGGCAGCCTAAGAAGCCGCGGCGGGGACCAGGGATCACGGTTCGAGACCTACTAGGGGCAACTTAGCGAGACCTAGTTCCAAAAAGTTAGCTGGGCATGGTGGCATGCATCTGTAATTCCAGCTACCTGGGAAGCTGAGGCTGGGGATTGCTTGAGTCCATGGTACCACGGGCAACGTGAGCCTGCGGTTCCATGGGCAAAAATAGCGAGACCTAGTCTCAAAAACAGCAGCAACAACAACAAAAAAAAACCCTCCATTATTGTCCTCGGTATACTATAATTAACTTCTGTGCTTTAGTTTTGTCCTCTGTAAAATGAGGGAGCTGAGCCAAAAAATTTATATTGGAATATTTAAAAGATAGAAACCATCAATTTCAGTAAGCATGCATTAAAAGTCTCTTCTGGGACATTCATTTAGAATGACTCCTTAACATAATGTCACATCTATAGGTCATCTTGTTCAACTCATTTTATGGATGAGCCAAGTCAGGGACTGGCAGGTATTAGGCTGAATGTCTAAGTGGCCAGTTTCACAGCTAGTTTCAGATCACGGTAGAATCTACATCTCCTGAGCTTGAACGTTGGTGAGGGTTGTGTTTGAGGGTCATTTCTTAGTTTTCTTATCCTTCACATCCATTTTCTTTTCTCCGGAGATGTTCATTTTTAATAATATGGTGGAGGCTGTTCATACACAGTGGAATTTTAAGAGTCTTCAAGGGTTTTTATTCAAAGGATTAGAATTCAAAGAATTCAGGTAAATGAAAGACACTTGAATTTTTTCAGTCAGGTAGATTCCTTCAGTAATATAGTGATGTCCCAAGTCATGTTCAGAGGCAGAGAGAAAAGAAATGGAGAAACACATCCTCCAATGCTTCACCTGATTTCATTTCATTTTTCTTCTCCTTTTCTCTCTCTCTGCACAAGTTCTCTGATATGGACCTCAGCAGAACTGAGACATAAGCAAAACTTTCCCAACTCCCAGAATAGGTTCTGGGTCCTAGGAATGGTCCCATCTGTCCCCTTAGGACTTAAGTAACCAATCATTGGGGCTGAATACTCTCTGGGTTTAACTTTCTACCCTGCCACTTACTAACTATTCATCTTAAAGAAGATACGTAAGCTTTCTGTGAAATGGGGTTAATACTGGTCTCTACCTCAGAGGATTAGATGTTGAATCATATTGTTACTGGATTTGAACAAACTCATAATACAAGTGAAGCTATGATTATCATTAAGAACGCCATGTTAAACAATATATTATATAATACTTTAATTTCAAGAGAGCAGCACTACTCTTACCTTCCTTACTAGTGGTTCTTTAGCCTAGTTTTGAGCAAATTTTCAAGTCATATCAGTTAAAATTGTGCTTTCTTCCTGGGGATTAATAAACAGTACATTGTGTGATGATGTGTTGATGGTTTATCATTTGACTAACCTAAGTTCAAGTCCCTGCTCTAATCTTTCATTGGAGAAAACATTCCTTGGAGTATAGTGGTCATGTTTATTTAAAGGGTTTGAAACATTAGGTAGGCATTCATGTATGCAGTTTTGTTCCCATAGATTTGTTCTACAGGTTATTATTATAGCATTTATCATTATTATTATTGTTATTAGTGATATTACAAGTCTTTTGTTTCAGCACTGAGCTAAATGCTTTATATGTTATTTTTTTAATTAATAAAACTTTTCCATAGTAATATTCACAGTAACAATCTAAGTAAGTGATTCATCCCTGTTGTAGAGATGGAAAATATTAAGACTAAGGGAGAGTGACTTTATCTAAGATCACAAATTAATAAATGGCAGAACCAGAATTTAAACCTTGGTTTCTCTAGTTCAAAAGCCCATGATCAATTACAACATAGCTCTCTTTTTTCCACCCTCGCCAAGAGATCTTACCTGTAGGCCAGAAATGGAGGTCATACTGTCTCTTGGAGTTATTAGGTATAGTTTCTAGGCCTTCTGGAAAAATAATTTATATATTGCTTAATTGGCATTGAATAATTATTGTTACTAGAATTAATGTTACTAAAATACTGAGAGGTTTACTTTTAGATGCTGACTTTCTTAAAAAAGAAATTTAGTTCTATGTATCACTTTGGATCTACCTATAACAATTCCTGACATATCAGACACATTTCAAAGATTTGAGCTGAAGGAAATGAATAAATGAATGAATAAATAAATGAGAATTTCATACTGGTTAAAATGATGTTTGTCTTAAAGCACTTGACATGGCAAGAAAACTCTGGAGAGGGGTCAGATAATCCATACTCTAGATTTAGTCTGGCCACTGCCCAGCTGTATGATTATGCCAGGTATCTATTTGTTGACCAGCTCTCACATGCAATCTGACCTTTGCAAAATGATAGACTTCAATCTATGTGATTGCTAAGGTTTCTTCCAGTCTCAGCTTTTGTCACTTCCTGTGGACTATAATAAGAGGGGAATATAGCTTATTTTCCCAAAAACTCATCTGGAATCCTAGAAATTAGCAAGTTTAGGAGTAAAGTCTAGCATTCTCTAAAAATACTGCTATAGTTTTTCACTTACAAGTGTATCTTTCAAAAGTCTTCTTATGGGGGGAGGGTAAAATAAGGGGAGGGATGGGCACAAGAGATTAAGATGATGGTTCACGGGTGACAAGGTGGTGGGAGAACCTCAGGTATACAATGATATAAAAATATATATACATGTGTAGTCAAAAAAAAAAGTCTTCTTGGTCAAAAGCGCAAAAATATTTTTTTTAATTTTAAATAATTTATTTATATATACATATATTTCACATCATTGTAATTCCTGGGTAGTGGGTCACCCACTACCTCCCTTCCCTGGCCGCTCCAGCTGATACCCCTCCAGGTTGTGTACTTTTGTTTGGTTGTCCATGTATTAGTGAAACCATTTGGTTCCTTTCTTTTTCTTTCTGACTTGTTTCTGCTAATATGATTTCTTCTAGGTACATCCATGTTATCATAAATTCATCAAATTTGTCATTTTTTAATTGATGAGTAATATTCTGTTGTGTATCTATACCACATCTTTTTCATTCATTCGTCTGTTTTGGGATGTTTAGGTTGTTTCCATATCCTTGCAATTATAAATAGTGCTGCAGTAAACATCCATACACAGGTGTCCCTTTGTCCCCATACTGAGATCTCCTTTGGGTAGATTCCCAGAAGAGCAATTGTTGAGTGAAATGGTAGTTCCATTTTCATTAGTTTGAGGGCCCTCCACACTACTTCCATAGTGGCTGGACCAGTTTACATTCCCACCAGCAGTGTAAGAGTGTTCCTTTCTCTCTGCATCCACACCAGCACTTGTTGTTGCCCATCTTTTTAATGTAGGTCATTCTTACTGGTGTAAGGTGGTTTCTTATTGTGGTTTTGATTTGCATTTCCCTGATTGTTAGTGATGTTGAGCAGTTTTTCATGTGCCTGTTGGCCATTTGTATTTTCTCTTTGGAGAATTGTCTTTTTAGTTCTTCTCCCCATTTTTTGATTGTGCTTCTTGGTTTGTTTTTGTTTAGTTGTGTAAGTTCCTTGTGAATCTTCATTATTAAACCCTTATCACTCTTGTGGAGGGCAGAAATTTTTTTCCCATTCCATTGGGCTTCTTTTTGTTTTTTTTCTGTTGTCTCTTTTGCTGTACAGAAGTTTTTAAGTTTGATGTAGTCCCATCTGTTTATCTTTTCCTTCATTTTTTTTGCCATCTGATGTGTCCAGAAAGGGATTTCTTAATTGTGATTTGTGGAGGGTTTTGCATAGGTTTTCCTCTTATGTAATTTATGGTTTCATTTTGAATTGACATTTTGAGTTGGTTTTTGTACATGGTGTAAGGGAGTTGTCTTGGTTCATTTTTTTTGCATGTCTTGGTCCAGTTTTCCCAGCATCATTTGTTGAAGGGGCTGTCTTTGTTCCAATATAGGTTTTTTCACTCCTTTGTCAAAGATTAGTTGACTATATATATGTGGTTTTATTCCAGGGCACTCAATTCTGTTCCATTGGTCAGATTGTTGTTATACCAGTACCATGCTGTTTTTATTATTATGGCTTTGTAATATAATTTGAATACTGGAATATTGAAGCCTCCATTTTCTCTTTTTCTGGCCAGGAGGCTTTTTTGATATTTGAGGTCTTTCAAAAAGATACTTTTCACGAAACAGCTAATATTATCTGTTGCTGAAGGGCTAAGTTGACTGAGACTTGGCTTTATATTCTTGAAAGTTAATAAACTGAAAGTTCATTTGTAAACAAACTTCTATAAACAGCTGATCAGTAATTATTCTCTCTTACATTAAATTCTACAAATTTAAATCTTTTATATTGACATAATTGTCATGTTGGTAAAGCTATCATTGCGTAATGACCGGGAGCTGGAGAACATTACCACTGTTAGTATAATTCTTGGCCCACCTATGGAATTCTTGGCAGTTAAGTTTTCTTATAAAACTCTTTCTTAGAGGGGCCTTTGTGGATGAGATAAGTAACACATTGCATTTCATAATAGTCCATGATAAAAACCAAGATGGTAAACTACTTGAAATATCTAGACCAGTCTCTGTGCAGGTAAGAGTGTAACATTTTAGAGGATGCCTCTGGGTTACTTGTTTTTTGTTTTTTTTTTAACAAGAAATAAACATGACTTTATTATACAGCATATATTATGTACTATAATGTTAACATAATTATGTTAATGATAAAACAATTCTGTTTATTGTGTATTATTGCAAAATATGGATTTATATAATGTTATTGGCATGTTGTGCGAAGTCAATAAAGCTATATTATTTTTTTTTGATGAATACTTAATACATTTAAGTTTCTGGCTTTATGTTGAACAATATTGAACTTAAAATTTTTAGAAACAAGTTCTGGTTTCTACATGCACTGAGATTTATTAACAATCAGAGGTTAATACTTTCTTAGTGATCGTTATGTGCAGGGCACCAATCTGGACATTTTCTAAGAATTTTTTCTTTCAATTTTTGCAAAATCTCTTCAAGTATGTACCAGTGTTTATGGTAATAATTCTTTTGTGTTTATTCACCCCTAATTCACACTTCTATGGTCTTTATTTTTTTTTTATTCATTCTATTGATTTGTCACAATTGTGAATTAATTGATCCCTCCTCCTCCCTCCAAATCCCCCCTCTGTATCCCCCTTCCTCCTCC
>PVHY01010346.1:25214-52424 GCA_004024945.1 Uropsilus gracilis | reverse complement strand
CCCTTCTCTCCACATCCTCGCCAGCAATTTGCGTTGCCTGTTCTTTGGATGTGGGCCATTCTTACTGGTGTAAGGTGGTATCTCATTGTGGTTTTGATTTGCATTTCCCTTATTACTAGCGATGTTGAGCAGTTTTTCATGTGCCTGTTGGCCATTTGTATTTCCTCTTTGGAGAAGTGTCTTTTTAGTTCTTCTCCCCCTTTGATAATTTTGTAAGTAACTCAGAAGAGGAAGTGCAGGATGAAATGTGGCAAATTATTGCTCACAAATATTTACTCCTTCTAGTCTCTCCCCAACAAGGACAGAGGTTATCTGCCCAACCCTTGATGCTGTTAGGCTGTGTGACTTACTTTGTCCAACAGAACAAGACAAGGGTGACATAATGTTGGTTCTGTTTTACAGGTTTTGCTTGCCCTTTTGTCCTCTGCTAGTGCCCCTGGGCCATGCTAGGCAAGTATTTACGTGCCAAGAAAAAGAATGAGAGCTACATGGGACAGAGCCATCCTAGCCAATCCTCCCTAGGTCACCCAGACATGATGGCCATCCCTTATGGTGCGAGCAAGTCCCACTAAAATCAGCAGAGTCAACCAGCCCAAACTATTTCCATCACCCAAGCCCCAAATTACCTGAAAACCCATGCACTACCTAAGTGCTTCTTACTGTATGTCACTGAAATGTTGTGGTTGCTTGTTATGCTTGCAGAGTATGCCATATTTTCCCAGGTTATCATCCAGTCAAGACTGAAGGAGGAAGATACCACAGAATGTTGAAGGTCAGCACTGGTGTGTCAGGCTCCAGACTCTGCTGAAGATATTGTGCTCTGAGTGAGTACATATGACCAAGAGATGGAATTCCAGAGTTGTGATTCATTTCATCCCTCATGGCCTGGATCCAGGGCTGCCAAAGACAAGGGAGTCCAAAAAGCCCTGTGCATCTGCCAGAAGGTACTGTAATCAAGACAGAAAGCAGTCTCCTACCCCCCCACCCCCATCCCCCAAACCATGAGGCATTCACACATAAAAGTCACTGAGCTGTTCTGCTTACAAATCACCAAGAGAAGTAGACATAAAGCTGAAAGAAGTTCACACATGGGCAGCAGGGAGGACAAGAGTGTAAAGTTCCCCATTCTGAACAAAAGAAACTAACTGGCAATCTGACTTTCAGGAGAATTCCATGAAAAATGCTTGAGTCAGCAACTAACTTCCAGATCTCAGATTCCAATGCCATTTCCAATTAAAAAAAAAAAAAATGGAACCAGGAATCTTTGGAGAAGTGACTGATGATGCTAGAACTGGGATAGGAAATCTACAAGACGGGCCTGGAGGATCTTATGGTGCCAGAAAGTAAGAAAGTACTCAAACAAAACAACAAAGATAAAATGGTATGATGTCCAAGGAACACAGGAGCAAACTGGAACAATTTGAGCAAGAAAATGCATAAAGTGGTATGAATACATACATTGATACATACATACATGTATATACATATATACATACATAACCAAGAGCAGGCAAATTTCCATCGCAGATGAATGCCCCCAAATCTGTGTTGCTATGCTACCCTCAAGGAGATGAATTTAAACTTTTCCCTCTCTAAGTGTAAGGCATCCATGGTAACTTAATTTTAAAGGGCAGAGAGAAAGTGTTTTTGCCATAGAGAGAACACTACCTCTGCCAGGCAATCAAGGTTAAGTCACAGCATGGTAGTATCCTGGGTAGGCTGTGATGAGAAAGGCACTTTATTTTCATGATCTCACTCCTAAAATCCCACTGCCCCAGTCTAATTATGAGGAAAGCAGCAGGAAATCCCAACTGAGGAGTATTCTACAGACACCTGACCAGCACTCTTCAAGAATGTCTAGGTCATCAAAAAACCAATCTGAGACCCTGTCACAGCTGAGAGGAGCCCAAGGAGATGTGAGGAAATGAAATGTGGACCCTGGGCAGGATTCTGAGACAGAAAAGAACGTTAAGTCAACAAGTGAAAATTCCAAAAATCTGGGGAAATTATAGACTTTCATTGGGAATAATGTATTCATATCACGTCATGACTTCTGGCAACTTTTCTACCCTGCCGTAGCAATTAATAACATTAATAGGAGGGACCTGTGATATGCTAGAACTCCCAGTACTATCCTCACAATTTACCTGTAAATCTAAATCAATTCTCAAATAGTTACTCTAGAAATGCTACAACCGGAGGCATTCCTTCAGGTTAAAGGAGGAAGTTGACCCTAATTTGCATACTGATATCTTGTTGTATCCTAATTTTCTTTTATATATACATTTTAAGCCTGAAATAAACTGTATCATTTAAAATTTTAAAAAATAAAGGAGGAAGTTGAAATCAAATCCTTGAAGTCAAGTCAGATTTGAAGTCCTGTCTTGTCTCACAATTGTTAGTTGTGTGACCCTGGGGAAGTCATTTAACTTCCCAGCATTCAACTTCTTCATCTATAAAGGGTGATTTCCATGGTTTCTTCCTCACAGGGTGGCAGGAAGATATAAAGATCACATACATAAGCCATCGAGCATACAACAATCAAACAATTAGACTATTACCATTGTTGTTGCTGTTGTTGTTTTAAGTAGGAAAAGTAAGTCAGGGAACATCTAGGTTCCTCACCAGTAACAAATAAAGAATAATTTCCAACAGACTGAGTGTGTTAAAAACATAAAAATAGTTTTCACGATCATTGAGGTCATTAAATATGTGGGTGTATGTGTTATGATGAAGAGGTAGTGGGGACTGTTCATTCACAATGCATCTTTCCCCCCCACTCTGACCCTGGCTTCAGTGTAGACACAGTGAACTCCTCTCCCTGCTCTATGCTGAGGCATGACCTTGAGATTTGCTCTGGTGAGTGGCCTGTGAACAGAGGTGAGGCAATCAACACTTTCAATGTGTTTGTGAATTTCAACTTGGCCCTTTGAGCCTTTGCCATCAGCATGAGATGCCCATGTGCCAGGGATTCACCCCTCCTAGTCCTGCCCTGTCGTGAGAGCATGTGGAGTGGCCTTGTGTCCAAGATGGGTGAACCCTGGCGTGTGTCCAGACATGGGGAGGGGGGGAGAGAAATAAATGTTGTTTGTTGTAACCCACTGAGATTCTGGTGTTGCTATGCAGCGTTATCACAGTGACAGCTCACCACAAGTGCATTCTCAACAGAGAGACTTGGGCGCGATCCATGTTTCTCCACTCATGTTTCATGTTGACTCAGTGGAGGAGAAGTTATCCTTCTAAGAAGAGCAAGCAGTGGCTCGTGTATTCCACAGAATGGAAGGAGAGTTTATCTTACAAACAATATTTATGTCTCAGGGTTGCTCTAGGATTTTTCTGTCACCATCTTTTCTTAGAAGACCTTTATCTCGCACGTATTTTATTTTTCTTTACATTTCTTAATCATCTAACCTGTTACTATTGATGGTATATCCATTATCTGCTAGCTAGAGCAGGCATGTCATAAAAAGAATCCCTAGAGCATGCAGTCAGTACCTTATAAGGTCAGTTTTATTGTCCCCAGTTGACAAAAGGGGAAATGAAGGTTCAGAGGGCTTTGCTTGGCACACAGCTGACAAGCAGCAGAACTCAGACCCCAGCATGGCTGTCTTGAGCTTCCACAGTCTGTCTGTGTTGCAAGTATCTGAAAAGTGGATGTGTTCGGATGTGTATTTTAAAAGCAGACACTTAGAGCTAAGGGCTGCGGTGAGAAATGAGAGCTGAGACTAGCTTTAGACATTTGGAGCTCAGCGAGGCGGACATGTGCAGACAAGCAGATTTCTCAGAGATCCTCAAGTTGCCACTATTTTAACAGTGACTGCTTGTTGGTACTTAGTACATGCCAGGTGTGTCACGTGCTGGACACGCTGTCACACGCTGGAGGCGTACGCAGCATCACATTGGCTTCAGTTTTGCTCTGAGGATAATGGGGACCCACAGAAAAGTCTTGAGCAAGAGTTGTGAGAGACCAGACTATTTCAGGAGTCCAGGAATGGAATGGCAATCTGGATTGGGTGGCAGTATCAGGGATGGAGAGAAAGGAAAGATTGATAGAGGGGAGTAAAATCAATAGGGCTGGGTCATGCAGAATGGGAGTGGCCGGGACTGAAAAGGGGAATGGGAAAGGTGCCTTGTGGAATTCTTAGACATGAAGCAATGGGGGGAGGAATTTGTTTCTCTGTTTTTTGGAGTTGGCAATGGTGAATGGTTTTATCTATGGGTTATAGGGAGATGTCCAGGAGAAACTCAGGAAGAAATGTCGAGAGGCAATTGGACATACAAGTCTAAATTTCTACCCAAATAAGATCCACCCATTTCTATGAGGTAAATCTCTGACTTCTTCAGGAAAGTTCAACACTGAAGAATGAAATAGTTGTGCAGCTTCAGTGCCTGAAGCCTAAGTCTTCCATCCTAGCGCACATCACTAAGTAATATCATTGTGCTAATGGTTCTTTTCTTCTAAATGTTTTAATACCAAACATTTCAAATATGCACAAAAGCAAAATTAATAATGCTTCCATGTAACCATCACAAAAGTTCAACATCATTCAAGGTCATTCTTGTTCATCTCCATCTGCCTGTTCTCCTACCCCCAGCTGGATTATTTGAAGTGAGTTCTAGATATTAGATCATTTTATTCACATACATTTCTCTATGCACCTCTAAAAGATATAAAACACAATCCAACCAGCCTACCATTATTTTTCTTATCACTTAACAACAATCCAACCAGTGCTCAAATTTCCCTGGTTATCTCACCAAGCCTCCAACTTTCTTTTACAGATGATTTGGAGATTTAAATAGGACCCAAACATTTGCATGTGGTGGATAATTTCCTTTATCTGTAGCTTCTCCAGTACTTTTTTATTTCCCTTATTATTTATTTATTGGGGAAAACTGGGTCATTTGCACTGTATCTGTTACTCATAATCTGGATTTAGTAGATTGTATTCATGTGCTATCTTATCATAAGTTCCCCTATAGCTTTGCATTTCCTATAAATCATCATTAGATTTTGGGTTTTGTGCAGATTTTGAAACAGGGCTATGTGGGTACTATCACCTCCACAGATAGTGACCAGTAGAAACCAGGTCACCTGCACACACAGTTGCAAGACCACTCAGGCTCAGGGAACAATAATGGGGTTTATTTTACAAACAAGGAAACAAAGAGTTACGAAGGCCACAAGTGAATAGCTAGCCCTCCCCAGATAGCATCCACAATGTTCAGAAGTCCTAAACAAAAGACCACTCCTCCAAGATGGTGCCATTTGCTTCCATCTCGTCAATGGAAGCAAATGGCAGCCATACATGCTCACAGGCAGGGTCACTGAGATGTCACCATAGATGTCCACAGCCAACAGTGTGAAGGTCCAGATAATCCTTGGATGCTAGACCAAAAGACGAAGAAGGCAGCAGCAGTAGGAGGTGATGCCAGATGATCCAATAAACAGCTCTTGTGACCCCATGGCCCACACCAACATACAGCTCAGACATTCAGATGGAGGCTTTTGGTGCTCTATGCTGCTACTGCATTTTTCTGAAGAAGGTACAGAGCAGCAGGAGTCCAGGAGTCAGGATCCAACATCTTGGAATGTGTGGGGGACTATCAGTGGGCTCCCCAACTGGCTCCTGTGCCACCTTACAGCCTCCCTATTCTACCTGATGCCTCCTGATTGGAACATTAACCTGGCTGGTGCCTGATGGAGGGGCTGTGCAGGCGAGTAAAGCCATCACATTTTTCTAGATTTATATTAACACTAATATAAATCTGTGTTTACCAACGTCTATCTAACATAATTATGAAATAACAAACCCAATAGTATCCCTAGTTGTGAAATTAAGAATAGTTTCAGCTGCTTCTTCTTCTTCTTCTTCTTCTTCTTCTTCTTCTTCTTCTTCTTCTTCTTCTTCTTCTTCTTCTTCTTCTTCTTCTTTTTCTTCTTCTTCTTCTTCTTCTTCTTCTTCTTCTTCTTCTTCTTCTTCTTCTTCTTCTTCTTCTTCTTCTTCTATTGTTGTTGTTGTTGCTGTTATTATTGTTATTATCTTTTGTCTTTGGGTCACTGGCCTCTAACAATGTACAGTCTGATTTGCTAAGCTTTGAAATCATGGGTGTAGTTAAGTCGCCAAGTTAACACACAGTCATTCTCATTTCCTTTTAAAAGGTTTTTTATTTTAAAGAATTACTTTCCATTCTGAAATTTTGTAATTCTAAAGAAATGTATGTAGCTTCCAAATCAAATGAAAACAAAATATTTTCATATATTAGTAGTTTTCAAATGTGTCATCCACACTTCACAGGTTGTTTTTTGTCATCTGCAAAATCTTAACTATGTTCACTAAAGGAGAGAAATGATGCTAAGTGTCAGTCAGGCTGTTAGAAATGATGGGGTACTTTTTTCCTATGAAAAGAAAAAAGAAACTTGGAACCATTTTTGTTTCCCCAAACAAGGGCTTGTCTGTCATTTTCCAGTTTCAAAGCCCCACTACGCAGTCTGAATGAAAACATGATGTCATTACGATTATTGAAATCAACTAAATGTCAAGGTTTTCCATTTTTTATGCTGCTTCCTTTAGACAAGAATGCTTTTCAGAAAATTTTTATTCCCTGCAGGATTTTTTTTTCCCGGTAATGCTTTTATAATTAATGTGACAACACAAACCCAGCCATATCTGTGACTTCCTTCCATAGATACAGAAATAGAAAGTACTGAGCATTCTAAGAGTGAACTTGAGCATTGTCCTGGAAAACTGGCACAATCCCTACTAGAAGCTTTGACCTCATCATTGAGTGCTCTCTCTCTCTCTCTCCTCTCTCATTGCTTGCTGTCTCTTTGTCCTGCTAATTCCATGATGCAAGATCTCAAAGATTCAGCCTCCCTCTGCTTTCTCTCATCGCCTTCCTCCAGCATCTTTCATGCTGAATGATGACAATAATCAACTTTCCCTACCACCAGTCTCATTACACCCACTTTCAAGAAAAGCACAAATCCCATAGTCTTAAATTACTGCTTAATAATTACTGATGATTTCCCATCAAAAAAAGTCCAAAATCCTAGGATCCTGTTCATATTATTCCCCTACCTGGAATGTGTTTCTCCTACATTACCACCTGTCCAGCTCTAACTTATCCCACAGCCCTAACTCGTTTAAGAGTTGCATCTCTTGTGATACTTTCTCATCTCCCTACCTCCAAACCCAAACAAATCCTCCAATCTTGTTCATGCTTCTGTTATACCATTGTTAGGATTTTAGCATGTATATCCCACAGTATAAAAGAGTTCATATACCTAACTCTTACTATGAACAAATGTAAGTCCATAAATTAGATAACCCATATTCAAATTCTTACAAATACACAAAAGTTGACTCTGGAATAAACAGGATATCTGAATATTTACCTACAGTAAAGAGATTGAGTCATTAATCAAAATTCTCTTAACAAAGAAAATCACAGCATCAGATAACTTCACTGATGAATTCTCCCAGACATTTAAAGAATAAACATCAATCCTTTACAAATTCTACTAAATCAGAGAGGAGAGAATGCGTCCTAACTATGAGACTAGCATTATCCTGATCCCGAAGCCAGTCAGACATCACACAAAAAGAAAACAATATACCCACTCTTTATAACAGAAAGTGCGTGTCTGTGTCTAAGCCACCTTTATATCTTAGCATCTGCACAATACCTGGCATAGAGAAATAATGAAAGTTTATTTATTCTGCTATTTAAAGGTTACACATTGGACTGGTTGAACTAGAAGAGATTGTCACACTTGAAAGAGTTTGAATCCTAATATAGTTTTAAAAGGTTATAAAAATCCATCAGAGAAAATCTTTTTGGTTGAGAAGCAGAGAGGAGAGGTTGGAGGGAAGAAGAGGGTTGTTTCCTAACTCATCATTGTGACTATAAAACTTCTCTTTTAACTACCCAGAACCCCCACTCACCATTATCATTACAATTTATCTAAGTTACACAGGATATCATTTTTGAAGTGAGAAGCTTAGGGTTTTTTTTTTTTGTGATTCTTTTTCCAGAAGTTAGGATGGGGCTTGGGTGTCAACCAACACGATGCTAGATCGCACCCTGTAAAGTTTATCCCTGATACATCCTGTGATTCCAATTTTTCAAAAACATTTTCATCTTCTCTCTAGCTGTTCCTCCTCCTGTTACTTGACAGGCTGATTATAATTGTGCCAGGATTTTATCAGAAATGGAGCAATGCTCACATTCACAGATTTATACATGAAGACATTTTCTGGAAAACTAGTTATCAGGTTCTGGGATGCGAGTCATTTTTTACCTACCGAAGTTTTATAGAAATAGTTTGAAAATCATCACCAGCACAAAATGATAGAGAAAAGGAATTTATTGATTGATATAAATGAGAATTGGCTATTAAACTGTTTGATCTTTCACATTCAGATATTTCTTCCCTTTAAACTCCCTGCAAGAAGAATTGGATCTTGGCACAGCTCATTTCACTTAAGCAGATAATGATTTGTCCTCTTTCTTGCAGGAGTGGCTGCAAAGATGGAGGGAAACCACAAGAGTAATCCTTGTGTATTTCTTAAACAATAGTTTATAACAAATTTCAAGGAGCAAGGATAGTTCCTCCACAGCTGAATTACCATTTAGAATATGCCTTGGTTTTTGTCAGGCAGATAATTCAGTGAGCTGCTTGGACTAGGACTAGAACAGAATGGAGGGACAGATGATGATTTTTCATTGTGGTTTTATTTGTTTGTTGTTTGTTTTTACAGCCTGCAGAACATTAGTGGAGGATGAGAATGGAATTATTAAGGGGATTTTAGAAGGTATAGGGAGAGGAGAAAGAAAGATGAGACGACTGTCAGCACAAAGACCCTATGGGGATGAATGATGAGGAATCTTAAGGGTTTTTTTCCCTTATGCCTCATAAATTCCCTCCCCAAGCTCCCATAACATTTAGAATAAGGCCGGGCACGGTGGCTCCTGCCTGTAAGCTTCAGCCTATGAAGTGGGCGGGGTTAGGGAATCACGGTTCGAGTCCCAACCTGGGGCCCATAGGGAGACCTAGTTCCAAAAAAATAGCTGGGCATGGTGGCACGCACCTGTAATCCCAGCTACCTGGGAAGCTGAGGCTGGGGACTGCTTGAGTCTGTGGTACCCCGGGCAACGAGAGCCTGCGGTTCCATGGGCAAAAATAGCGAGACCTAGTCTCAAAAAAAACCAAAAAAACAATTAGAATAAAATGGTCATTTTCCACTAATAATGTGTGCAATTAGACTTGGTCTTTGTGGTTTTTAAAGATTGACTTTAACTGTTCACTGGCTTTCAGGTGAGATCCCAATGAAAGAGCCCATTAAGAACTATTTTTGTTTCAACTGCAGGCTTGATGCACAAGCACAAGTTGGAATGCTTTTAGTTGCCAGGAACAATCCCAACATAAAATGATATATAAAACAAAAGGAACTTGTTGATACATATAAAATAAAAATTGTTCAATGCTGGAAATCCAGGCATAGTTTGATCAGGGTTGACTCTGTTTCTCTGTAATTATCTGATTCTGCCTTCTTCCACATGATGGATGCTTTTTGGACTCATTTTCACCACCACAACAAAGCAACTAGTGCAGTTTCATAGATCACATCATCCTGAAGAAAAGTGAAGGCTTCTTTATTTTGAAGCACCAAACACAATTCTGGACTTGACTCTAATTGAATCAACCTGGGTCAAATGCCCAGTTACCATGGCCACAGGAAGTGTCATGTCATCATAGTCTAGATGTTGTGTCCCCACTCCTGAAATAATCATGTTTGAAGTGGGATTTTCTCTTTTTTCCCCAACCTTATTGGGATATAATTGATATATAACATCACGCATGTTTAAGGTGTACAGCATAATGAATGATGTAGTACAAGTATATACTGTGAAACATTTACCACAATACAATTACATCTGTAACTTTACGCATAATTACCATTTTGTTGTTGTCATGGTGAAAGCATTAAAACTGTTCTCAGTAGCTTTCAAATATGTAATATAGTACTGTTAATTGCAATTACCACACTGAGAGTCCCAGAACTGATTCCTCTTAGAGTTGAAAGTTTGTGCCCTTTGCCCAATATCTTCCCACTCCCCCTTCCCATCAGCTCCCAGCAACCACAATTCTAGAGACCAGAATGTTTTGATTGGAATAGGCCAGCTTGGGGTGGGTGTGCCTGGTTTACTTCTGGGATTCAGACTGGAGTCGCTAGCTCCTGAATTACATGATCACCACACACTGGGGTGAGAGTCAATACCCTCAAAACCACACCATCCCCACCCACAGGGTACATATGCAGGGGTGCTGCTCCTAGATTCAATGTCTGCTTGAGCAGGGACTTTCCTTTGGGATCTAGAACATGTCTTTCAAAGCCTTCAACTACCCTGCCACCTCTCCCTAAGCATGGGTGTGTTCACAACCTTTCTTGACTTGATAGATTTTATCAGGGACTTTAAACACGATCAAAGGCTGTTGTTGATTTGAACATTACTTAGTAACAAACAGCCTTGGTATCATATCCACGCTTAACAATACATATATGTCCACCCTTGCAACTCTTGTTCCTTTTGTCTGGCAGGATAAAGCAACAGTTACAAATTTGAACTTCTCAATTTGGTTGTCTGACTCTACAAAACACTAACTGTGCATCTTGGGCAACTTACTTAACCTTTCTGAACCTTGGCTTCCAACTGTGAAATGGGGAAAATGAACACAGCCTCTACAGACTCTGAGGATCAAATGTGTGATGTGCCATGCCTGGGTCAGTAACTGGCACATCACAAATGCTCCTTTAACATAACAACTGTGATGAGCAACGACTCTTTCTTTGTCCTTCCCAGCTAGATGGAGTCTGAAGCCACAAGATGGGACATTTTCCATAGTTCAAGTAAAAAACTGAGGGTTATGTGTCCTACATGTCTCTACTTTGGCCAGAATTCAACCACAAATACCCAAGTCCAAGGGACACTAAAAGCTAAAGCTGGTGTTTACACAGCACTTATTATAAAAAATAAATTTTGAAAAAGGGAAACTGGGGACAAATAGTTGAACAGGGAGTTGTAGGCATCAATATATAGTAATCCTGCATTATTAATAACCATTGTTGATAACATTGATATTTAAATATTAAAGGGTTTCTTCCAGAAGAACTGTGTCAACTATTTCACCAATAGGCAGTAACATCCTCCATGTGGGACAGAAAGCACTCGCCAAATGTGAAGACATGGATAGCAGGAACTGGGCTTGAAACAACTTCTAGTCTCCCATGTCTCCCTCCCATTTCTAAAAGAAATTCCATTTCAAAAAGCCCTCATTCCCCTGTATTATATTCCCTTTTTCCTCTCTTCATCCATCCCCTGATGGCAGCAGCTGATCAAATCCGGATTCCCAATGCTGCTGTTGTAGGGAGGAACTGCCACACCTGTGCCTCTGTTACCTCACACAGCTTTAGTTCTCATGGTCATGGTGGAAATGTCTTCTTGAAGGAGAGAAATCTGGTTCCTCAAATTGCCACAGGATGCAGACTCTTAGGGCTGTGATTCAAGATGGGGAAGCTACTGGAATCCCCAGACAGGGCAGACTGGTGAGACTGGTGAAGAGAACCGGTTACTAATGTAGGGTCTCAGTCCCAAGCCCAGACATCCTAACTAGGAATGTCTGGGTTGGGTCCTGAGTACCAGCCTCTTGCACAGACTTCATGAATCAGTCAAGGACCTGATATGGATGCCCAGAGGACTGGACACACAATTTTTTTTGGTGGGGGGGGTTGTTTTTTACATCATTGTCGTCCCCATAGTTCCCCCCTCCCACTATATCTCCCATGAACTGCCATCATATTTCCTTGTGCTTTGTATCCCCTCCTCTGCTCTCATGTATTCTTACCTGTTTTTGTACCCTCTCCCTAGCCCTCATGTATTCTTACCTGTTTTGTACCCCCTTCCCTGCCCTCATGTGTGCAGACCCATGGGCAGCTTGCTAGTTTTGACTTTTTCTAAACCTTTTGTTCGGTTTCTCTATCTTCACTCTATAAATTTATATTTATATCAAGATAATATTTTTCTTTTTCCTTCCAGCTCCATCCATTTTGCAAATGGCACAAGTTTGTCCTTTTTGATCGCTGAGTAATATTCCATTGTGTAGATATACCACAACTTTTTGATCCATCCCTCTCTTTGGGGGCATTTAGCTTGTTTTCATGTCTTGAGTACTGTAAATAGTGCTGCAATAAACATAGGCATGCAAATTTTTTAATTACTATTTTTGTGCATGTGTATAACTTCTTACACTTGAAAACTTTGATAATGAGCACTTAGTACATTTTGTGGGAATAGAGCGATGAGTGTGTGTTACAGACTAAATGCTTGTGTTTGTCTTCCCCTTCAGTTTCTGTGCTGAAACCCTAATCCCTAATATGATGGTTTTGGGGAGAAAATTAGGTCTGGGGGAGGTTACAAGGGTAGAGTCCCCATGATGAGATTAGTCCTAGTAAGAAGAGGAAGAGACCAGAGTTCGTCCCATTCACCTTGTGAGGATACAGAAGATAGTCATTGGTAAGCCAGATCAGGGCCCTCCCCGGGGAACTGATCAATCAGTACCTTGATCTTGGACTTCTCAATTTATTTAGGTATGGGAAGCCAAATTGACTAAGGTAGATAAGTGGGTGTAAGTGCAGGTATGTGACATAAACCAACTACAACAGAACAAAATCAAACAAAGCTCAAGGCTCAAGACTTCTGATATTGTCAGAGATCATCATTTTCTGGTGTTCAGTAAAATGTATTTTCTTCTCTAAAACTCAAAAGAAGCACATGAATATGTTAATATGGTAGAGTTGCTTTTATACTTTGCATTTATAGAGGAAAGCTTTTCCTTCAATCAATATATTTAGGCTCTGACACGAATAAATTGATCTTCCTTGGAGGGTAGAAATATCAGCAGAACCCTGTTGTCAGAAAGTTCTCAGCTATAGATATCAAGACATATGCTTTCTAATTATACCATGTACCCAGACATGTGCTAATAAAGGTACACACGTTATATAAATTGCGCCTGGCACCTCATAGACACTGCCACAGCTCTCTGGCCTCTGCTGTAGACTCCAACCCGCCCCTGGCAAGAACCAGCCTGGCCACGGGCAACCTTGGCTCACCTCCCTTCTTGTGCTGAGGCTCGAAACCAGTGAACTTCCTCTCAAGGGCTTTAATTCTCCCCCAGCAACTTTATTTCTCAGTGATTGCCTTTTGTTGCCCAGGGTAGTCTCAAACCTGTGGACTCAAGCAATCCCTGGCCTCAGTCTCCCAGCACTGGGATTACAGGCGCATGCCACTGTACCCAGCTTGTGAGGAATCTTTGACCTGTTTTGGCCAGGAGTTGATGCAGCAATTCCACGCTTTTCCTCCCCCTTGTCAGGTGGTTCAAAAGAAAACAAGAGGATGATGAGATAGGGTGACCAGCAGAGCTCAACCTCGAGTGGACTCCAGCCTGCTGGCATGCCTGGGTACCTTTCCTTCCGGGCCCTACCTTCTTCCCCATTGCTACTTCCCTGGGACCGCACTGCTTGTGAAGCTGCAGGCATAGGCTTCTGCCTTGGTCTGAGCTTCCTAGTTAGTCCAGGTCAAGACACACAGATGCCAGGGCAGGGATTCAGTGAATTTTGTTCAGCTTCCTCTAAGACTAGGATAGATTTTTTTTTTCTCATCAGTTTCATAATGAAACAATGTTGACTGAAACAACATTGAGGACCTGCTGTTAAGCCCCACAGGGGCTTATAAACACCTCCCTAGAACACTTCTGATTAGCCAGCACACTAGTTTTTCCCAGGAGACAATGAACTCTGGGAATGGGGTAATATACACATTAATTGGATTTGTAGTTTCAGTCCCAACACAGCCTTAGTGCAGGGTAGGCAAAGCCAACTGATGAATCAATCAAAGCTAAGACTTATTATGAGCATACTATGTAGAAGACTTTGCATCATCAGGGACTTATATTCACTGTGTCACTGAATCTTCACATCAATCTTATAAGGTGGAGACTCATTTTCTTCCTACATCAGGAAACAGAGGCCTGAGAGGTCTGGTAACTGATGTTCCCTCATCAGTGAGGGAGTGGAGCTGAAATTCCACTGCATTTCTCTATTAGAAATATTTCTCTTTATCTAGCATGATCTTCAGTGGTTGGTATTATCTATTTGTGAATCCACAACTGTGATATAACCCCTCCCAGCGCATGCAATGACTCAAATAAATGTTTGCTAGATTAAATGAAGAAATACAAAGGGATGACAGTGAGGTAGCAAGTTGGGTAGATAAATAGATACATACATAGATGATGGATCAATTGATTTAGATATAGATGGATTGTGTGACTGAAAGTTAGAGACCAGAAATCCCATCTTATACTTTTATACTTTCAAGGTTCAGAAATACATCACTAGCCAGGCATGGTGGTGCACGCCTATAATCCAAGCGCTGGGTGGCATGCACCTACAATCTCAACTACCTGGGAGGCTGAGGCTAGGGATCACTTGAGTCCACAGGTTCGGGACTACCCCGGGCAACATAGTGAGACCTAGTCTCAAAAAAGCAAACAAACAAACAAACAAAAGCCACAAAAAAACCTATCACAGTAAATGGTTACTCCTACTTAGTGGATTTGGGTAAGCTTATGTGTTCAATGTGAAAACAAAGACATCTTTACCAACAGTCTTGCTGTTGTCTTACGATTTTGACTTTACTACGATTTTGCATCTGACCATCAGAGCATCCCTAAACAATATCATTAGAATGTCTCTGGCATCAAAAAGACATGCAGAGTCAACATCCTAATGTCAGCCCCATAGTTCCCTTGTGGATGAAACTAGACACAGCTTATTCCACCTTCCTCAGTTTCCATTACACGTCAAAGCTTCATCCATGGTGACAAGTCATCTTGGTGGGGGGGGGAAGGGGTTATATACTCCCAGTGTCAGCATTGTCCTAGGAATTCTTGACATGATTTTATTCAACATATAACCACTACAAAGCTGACCTACTGGATCTTGGTTACAAGGATTTAATTTTAACAGTCACCCCAAAATCTCATTATGAAGCCATATTACATGGGAGGGCATCCCCATGGCAAATTCCAAAAGCAGGATGGGGTGGTGTAGGATGTGAGGTAGTCAGGCGTTTTCGTCCATTTGCCTGTCACCAGCACCTGAGTATTTTGTCTCCCTTATGATTGTGAGGCCCAGTGGCTGTGCGTATGTATAAGTGTAAACATCTGGGCCTAGGAGAAAGGGGACAAAGACACATAGAATGAGAGAACATAAGAAAATGCCAGAAAAGAGAAGCCAGAGAAAGAGTGTGAAGATTCCTGGGGGGCTGGAGGGTTTCACCTACCTCCCAGTCCTACTCTTCCTCCCCAGCCCTAGTCCTACCCTGCCCTGCCCTGCCTGATGTGTAACTGCTAGCACCAATAAAAAGCCTATATTTGGCATAAGGAATGGACTGGTCACACTACAACTGGCGATGGTGATTGATTTGCCCTTCTAGGAGGAGTGGCCTGAATCAGGAGTGGGGAGGCTCACGCCTTCGTCCCAGTTTTGCACTAATTGGTCATGTGGTTTTCAACCTAGGAACTCAGTGTTTTTGTCCTGTTTTTTGTTGTTGTTGTTGTTTTTTCTTTTGAGACTAGGTCTTGCTATGTTGTCTGGGGTAGTCCTGATCCCACAGACTCAAGTGATTCCCAGTCTCAGCCTCCCAGGTAGCTGGGATTACAGGCACCTACCACTGCGTCCAGCTGCTTTTTGAGCCCAGGTCTTGCTATGTTGTCCAGGGTAGTCTCAAACCTGCGAATTCAAGCCATCCCAGGTCTCTTGCCTCCCAGCGCTTGGGCTACAGGTGCGCGTACAATGTCCGGCTTTTTGGAGCTCAGTTATTTCATCTATTTAACAAGAGAACTGAACACAAATGAGTCCCTTGCTGCCTAAATTTAGGGCTCTATTTAGGATTTGGGAGGGGGAGGGGAAGAGTAGAGTAGAAAGAAGGCTCAGTGGTGTGCTGGGAGTCCAAGAGTAACTCATAGGAACCATGTGTACTCTCTTCCAAACTCCAGTTTTGTGACATCCTCTCAGTACCTTGAAATGGACCATCATGGGAGTATTCATGGCCCAGAAATTGGCAAATGCTGAATCACTGAATCAGCTCTGTCTCTTTGTTTGGCTAAACATTTACCAGCACACTACTGGAAAGGGACCAAAGTTTATCGAGAACCTTGTGTATGCCAGGTACTTTACATAGACTATCTTTCAATCTCTTCTAGTTCTCACAGTCACGTGAGAAACTTTGTGAAGCTTACAGGTTCAGGAGCTTGGCTGATGTTTCCCAGCTATTAGAAGATGAGACCGATACTCAAATTCAGGACTGACAGACTTGAAACTCCGCAATCTTTTTCCTACAACACTTGCCTCTGAAAAGGAAATGTGGAAAGTCAGCTATGGAAAGATCAAGGTAGTGGGGTAATGGTCCATAAAGGTAGCCCAGGGGTGAAGGGGTATTGGGTAGAAGGGCTAGTTCTTGTTTCTCTGCCCAACAAAACTCCTACAAAATTTTCAGTTCTCCTTCAGACTTTCCAGCTTACACAGTCAATACAAAATTGAGCTGAACTCTACTTCTTCCATTTAACTCCTGGTGGTTTTGCATTACATGAACCTGGAGCCAAATTACCTAGAATCTTTGCCAAATATCTATTTAAGGGGCCTATTTTGGGTAATGAAGGTCAATTTACAACTGTCATGAGCTATTGGATGTCCACATCATGAGTCCATTGGAGGGCATTTCCAGGCTGTTTGACCACAGGTGAACCTGTGTTCCCATCATGAACAACACTGCTGCTGATGGAAGTTTCTATATAAGTTAATTCAGGGAGAATACATGCAAGTTCCTGCCAGCATAGCACTTCCTTGTTCACCAATAGTTGACCTCTCCAAATCTCCCTTTATTCTCCTTCACCAAGAGGAAATAGCTCTCAACTGTGTCTGAGAGAGCAACCCAGCAGAAACAAATGATAGGATCCATTATCAAAGATGTTTCCAATAGAAATATATCTCAGCTTTCATTGAGATAAACTGCGTGTGATGTTTTTTAATGGCCCCTGTAATGTTAAGGTAACCCATGCCTCTGCCACTTATTCAAGATTGAATGAAGCTGAGTTTATTGGTTTTCCTGTGATCACAAGGATGCCCTTCTCACTCCATACATGATTGACTTTTAATCTATAGCAGACGTTCGATGACTTTCTGGCAGAAATAATTTAGTAATAAATCAGGCTCTCTCAGCAAGGGTCTCTCTGGACCTTTACTGGGAATGCAGCTGAACCACATGAGTTTTCCCTGAAGCCTGACTCTCCACATCTTAAATTCTATTCCATTAAACTCAAAGAGCCCCAATTAAGTACATGCGGGTAAAAACCTATCTCACCTAGATCCTTTCCCAGCCAGCATGGGTGGAGCCTCATTAGTAGCTGAGCCTTTGGGTCAGTGCTTTAGACAGAAGCAGTCTTGGACTCCTGGGTAACCTGTATAGAAATAGTCAAGTTGGAGGCTTTCACTTGTAAAGTGTGCACTTATGTCCAAGAAGAGCCATGTAGGCCTACAGTTAAGGAGTCTATCAGGGGATCTAAATGAGTTTGTGCCTTGCTTGCGGTGGGTATTGAGCCAAGTTATTGTCATCCTGATCTAGAACTCAGGTTTCCTATATTTGAAATGTGGGAGATGAGTTTAAGCCAGGGTAGAAAAATCAAGTGACCACAGAGGTAGGCAAATCAGGTAGAGGAAATGGACTCCGAATGTTGAGCCAAGAACTGAGGTGAACCAAAGAGTGCATGTCTCTCCTAGGAGACAACTAGTCACCATGGCAACAAAAATGCGAGTAATAGTATTAATAGTTGTGTAACCTGGGCTGGAAGGCAAGGCTGAAGCCAAAAGCTGTTATGGGTGGTGTCCCCTGGATGGGGACACAGGTGAGGAGAAATAGCACCTGATAAGATACGTGCTGAGGGCAAGAGAAAATTGGTGACTATGATAAGAATATAAGGAGCTGCAGAAGTATCCTGGGGATGCAAGAACCCACAGATTCAGCCATCCAGGAAGGCAGTCATTTCAGGGGAGAGAAGAAAGGCATCAGTGAATCAAGCCCCCACCGCACCTATCTTTGAGACTGTTGCCACAGGCCTACTAGAGACAGGAAGAGGTGAAAGCTGCTGAAGACACCAACATGGCCTTTTGTTCAGGATACGAGTTGCAGGTATTCATTGCAGGAAGATGCCATCTTGGCTCTTTTGTTGACTTTAAAACACTGGAGAGTGAAAGCCTCACCTGCCAGCAGGCAGCCACAGAACTGCCTGCATACCTGGGGTCCTGGGCTATTAGAGCTCCTCTGCCAGCAGGGAGCCAAGGTGATGAGGAACTCCGGATAGGCCCCCTGAGCCAGGAGAGCCAGGGAGGGGAGCTCGGGTGGGGTGGGTTTTAGCCCCATCCACCAGCAGATGGTTGCACGGACAGCCATCTGCAGCCTGAATGGGCCGTGCATGGTTTGGCCAAGCCCCTACCCCAAGGGGGCTTGGGACTGCACCTGTCCTGCCATTGGGCCCCACCCCCATGCAGGGAGGAACTAGCATGGGGGCAGGCAGCCACAGGTATGCCTGCGTACCCCGGGTCCTGGGCCGTTGGAGCTCCTCTGCCAGTGGGGAGCTAAGGTGGCTAGGAACTCTGGGTAGCCCCCCTGCACCCCAGGTGGGGTTTTAGCCCCAGCCACCAGCGGATGGTTGCACAGATGGTCATCTGTAGCCCAGATGGGCCGAGGCATAGTTCAGCCGAGTCCCTACCCCAAGGGGGCTTGGGACTGTGCCTGCCCTGCCATCCAGGTCCTGCCCCCACACAGGGAGGTACCGGTGGGCAGGCAGGGGGAGGAGGGGAATGGCCCTTCCATTCCACTCTCACTCCAGCTAATCTTCAGGGGGAGGAATAACATAAATAATACATACTCCATCTTAGAATGGCTGAGGGACCAGGTAAAAATCCATTCCCCAAGTCTGAGCTGGACACAGGAGGTGGAATATCAAGAGAACCAGTGCATGCGAGACTGGAGAAACAACTATGGAAACACGAGGTCATGAATGCACACCTATGTACTCACCAAGTCTGGAAGAGCCAAGGCCTCATTTCTGAGATGCCTTCTAGGAGAACAAGGTGCCCCTCCCCACACCACAGGAGAGAAAGGCCCAAGGGCGGGGGCATCAGCCCCACAATAAAGCTGCAAACTGAAATGATCTACAATGGCCACTCTCAGATGCCTGTATCCATAGAGAAACTTCTTCACCGACACTGGCTGGGGGTGAGGCCCCCTAAACCTGATGCCAGAACCATAAGGTAAAGCAACAAAACAACACAGAGAAGGGATTGGAGAAGATAGCCTGTAACGAGAAAACATGGACAGACCACAAATAAATATAGACTGGCTGCCCAATGCACGGTTAACACTGAAAATCTACCAGCACGGTTCCCCTGGTCCCAAGAGCACAGTCCCTCACCCAATGAAAGGACACTGCCACAGGAAAGAAAGAGACTAATGGACTTAACACAGACTAGCAAACAACAAAGTCAGGGGTTTGAGAGAATGGAGGGGGCACCAGAGGGAGGAGGGAGGAGGGAGAGGGAGGGATCCCAAAAACCATTTACCAAGGTTGTGATTTAAAGAATAAAAATAAATAAAATTGGGGGGGGGTGGGAAAGACACTGGACAATGACTGGGGTAAGATAACTGATCACTTGTGGCCTCAGTGACTCGTGTTCCTTATTTGTTAAATTCATCGTTTTTTTCCTGAACCTAAGTGGTCTTGTGGTTTTTGGGGTGAAGAACTCACACAGTGACCAGTCAGCTATTAAGCACTGTGCTGGGCCAGTTTTGAGTGCCCTATTATTAGTGGATGATTCAGCTGGATGGGCAGCCAGGCCCTCTAAGAGTGACGTAGTTGAAAACTGTATTGTGCAACATACTGTCCTGGTAGGTGGGGTCTAAGAGAAAGATCCCAGGCTGGGGGTGATGAGGGCTGCTGAGGGCAAGCCCAGTGAGTGTGGCCAGATGCCACAGATGCGGGTCTGGAAAAGGAAGTGGGTGGTGCTGGAGCAAAGTGGCATGGAAAGCTGGTACCTGGAGAAAGCCAGGGATTTGGAAAGCTGATTTTACATCAGTACTTGTTGGAAATGTTTGAAGAAGCTTAGAGAAGCTGAGCAACTTGGAATGCTGGAAAGAAAAGCAAAGAGAAGACAGAAAAGAGACTGGATTTTGCAAAGTGCCTGCCTCAGTTTTGGAGGGGCAAAAGGGCACCATCTTAGACATGTGTTTTAGGGACTTTGGGACTGAATGGTATTGGGTAATATAACTGGTCACTTGTGGCATTAGGACTTTTTGTCTCTCTTGTTAATTCGCTTGTTAATAAAACCCTGTTTAAATTGCATTGTGACTCTCACCAACTGCTGTGTGCAGGTAGAAGAATCTGTATTTTAAAAGTGCCACTTTTTTCCTTTGGCTTGTTGGCAGCTTTTGTCCTGTTCTTGACCCGATATCACTATTTTGTCCTGTTCTTGACCTGATATCACTATTACTGCCTGGTATCAGTTGGATATTGTTAGGTAACCACCCCATTCTCATCACCAATTGTAATTTAACAAGTCCTTGTCACCAATTGTAGGGGAAGTAGGCAACAGTCTCACCAATCTGTAGATTCTTTACTGGTTTTAGCAGTTAGACACAAAGGGCAAGGCAGGGCCAGGGCAGATGATGGGAGGCAGATGAGTCCCCAAACTCCCCAGGAATCTTACACTCTTTCTCTGGGCTCTCACTGGCAATTTCTCATACTCTCTAGTTCTCTCTCTCTCTCCCTGTCTCTCATGCTTATGCTCTCTCCCATACTCTCTGCACCTCTTTATCCCCCTCTCCTAGGCCCAGATACGCACACTTACACATGTGCTCACCCAATGGGATACACAATCATGGGATAGACACAACCCCAGGTGCTGGTTACAGGCTAATGCAGGAAAAAGCCTGACTAACTCACCCTACAGACACTTGTCAGCCTTAAGAATAATTTTTAATAATTTGCAAGTGTTAACATGTGTTTCTCATAACCCTTCTAAGAGGTTGGTTCCAACCCCATTTTACAAGTGAGTTGGAGGCACAAAGATGTATAGCAACTTTCCTAAAGTTCCACAGCTGATAAGTGAAAGAATTTTCTGCCCATTCCAATGTCTGGATTGGGTGATCTATTTAAAATTCTTCTGGCTCCAATCATCTAAAGTTCTATATGGAAAGCAGAGAATACCCATAGTAGTTGCTCAGTAAAGGTTGGTCAAATAAATATCTAGGAATCAAATTCATGTAACAAGGAGGCTGTGTTGCTGAAACTGAGTGAAAAGGGGCATCAAAACTAAGCAGGGGGAGGAGACCAATAATTAAAACAGTCATTTTCTGGGCTCTTACATCCCCATGCTCAATAGCAAGACTACTCAGGTTTAGTATCCAATAATATTTGTTTACATACAAGGAAAAACCAAGAGTAACTGAGACCACAAGTGTCCAGTTATCTTACCCCAGTTACTGTCCAATTTCAAAGTCCTAGATTCCAAGATGGCGCCTTCTCTCCACTGCAGACCTAAAAACACAAAGAAGCACATGTCTCAGATAGCATCTTCTCATTCTATACCTGAAGCCCGGGACAGCCAGAGACAACAGGCCTGGAAATCCAAAATGCAAAGACAGCAGAAAATGCTCACCTGAGCAGCTAAGATGCTTCCGAAAGAGCAACCGTGTCAGGCAAGCAACATTTAGAAGAGCAACAACACTCAAAGGGACCGATGAACACACTCATGGCTCAGGCTGCACCCAGCTCTGGGTTTTACCCTCTCAGGGCCGCAACCAGTTAAGCAAAACTTGCACTTCTCTCCTCCAAGGTCAGCTGCTGGGAGCTCCTTCACATCCTTCAGAGAACAACAACCCCAGTCCAGAGAACTGGCATGTTAGGAACTGGAATCACTGACCCCTTGGAATTACTGAATCTTGGGGATGCTCAATACTGAATGAAAATGGCTGAATCCCTCAGTCCCAGCGGCAGTTCCCTATATACCTCAGGAAGTCTCCACCCAGTCTCTCTTGCCCTCAGGGCCTGTCTCATCCACATCGTCCCCAAGAGGGCGCACCACCTATCTTTCCTTTCAGTCCCAGGTTACACTACTACTGCCAGATATTCATCCATGACCTGCCCTACGGTCTCACAGGCTAACCTGAGGTTCAGGGCCAAGATCATAGAGCTAGGAAGTAGTTGAGCTCAGACTCAACACCAAGGTTAAATATGCAATGGATTCAGAAGGGCTCTGCAAGCTACTACCCAAAGGTCAAATTCAGCCCAAATCCCAATTTTGTAAATAAGGTTTACCTGAGGCCGGGCACGAAGGTTCGTGCCTGTAAGCTTCAGCCTATGAAGCAGCCGGGGCTAGGGATCGTGGTTCAAGTCCCACCTGGGGCCCGTAGCGAGACCTAGTTCCAAAAAAAATCACTCACTGGGTGTGGTGGTGCGCGCCTGTAATCCCAGCTACCTGGGAAGCTGAGGCTGGGGATTGCTTGAGTCTGTGGTATCCCGGGCAACGCGAGCATGTGGTTCCACAGGCAAAAAATAGCAAGACCTAATCTCCAAAAAAAAAAAAAAAAAAAAAAGATTTTCTTGAAACTCTTATACATAATGCCTGCTGCTTCTTCTGTTCATAGGGGCAGAACTGAATAGTTAGAACATGACCCAGTGACATGCATTGCTTCAACTATTTACCATCCAGCACCTTACAGAAAAAGTTTACAGGCTATGGAGTAGGATCACAAAGATGCAGGCAAGGAGGGAAAAATCATGGAAAGTAAGCCAGACTCCAAGGCTCCCATGCCCTGGGGAGATTAGCACTGAGTTAACAGGTTAATAGCACTGACTTAATAGTGAGTGAGTAGATAAAAGGAAAAGGAGTTCAAAATTTGGACAAATCCTCAGTCAGAGAAGAAAACGTCAGAAGTGGAGGAAAAGCAAGCTGGAGCGCAGTTATTCTGGGCAGTAGATGGTATTTGTAAAAGTCAAGAGATTGGATCAGATCCGGGACTGATTTTGAAGGGGATGTGGCTGCTGTTCACTCAGTTAATCAATGCTTTATTCACCAGGAGAAAGAGCCCAGCAATGAAATCAGGAAGGAAGACTGGATTTCAACTGGTGGAAGGCCATTCTTTCCTCTCATTCACCCATTTGTTTCCCTCATCCATACATCAAATGGATGTCCACTATGCATCAGATGTCAGACCAACAACTGAAGGGGGCAGGGGTGTTGAACAGTGTCCAGAGGAGAAGGACATACAGAAAAATTAATCAGGAGGGAGTAAAGGAAATGAGAAACACAAGTAAAAGGAAAGGAAAGATCCTCAGAGTGACATACAGAGATACAGAAATAGAGAGGAAAGAAGACAAGAGAAGTTAAGGAGTCAAAAAACAGCCGGCCTGGGCAGTGCCATGTAGCCCCCAGCCCCTGGAAGCCAGGGGCATGGAAGGGCACGCAGTGGTCCAGTCGGCCCGTCCCCATGCTGGGCGGGCAAGGGGTGGGAGGGAGGGCCCCTTCCATCTCTTTCTTACTTCTTACTCCAGCTAAACTTCAGAGAAACCAGAATGTGAGCAACACCAACCCCAACATAGAACAGGTGAAGCACCAGGCAAAAGTCCAGCCCACAGGCCTGAGCTGGACACAGCAGATGGACAACCAAGTGAATGTAAGACCAGTGCATGAAGACCAGAAAAACAACCGTAGAGACACGATGTCACCATGCGCACTTCTGCGCTCGCCGGGCCAAGACCTGGGACTTCATTTTGGAGATATATTCAAGGAGAGCAACACACCCTCCCCTCATTACGGGAGAGGAGAGGATGGCCAAAGAGGGGGTAATGGGCCCCACATCAAAACTGCAAACTAAAGCAGAGGAGATGATCTTCAAAGGCCACTCGCAGAAGCCTGAACTCACAGAGAAACTTCTTGACCAACACTGGCTGGGGGCAAGACCCCCAAAGCCTGACTCCAGAGTCATAAGGAAAAGCAGCAAAGCAATGGAGATGGGATTGGATTGGAGAGGACGGCCTGCAGCAAAAAAACATGGACAGATCACAAACGAATATAACCTGGCCACCCAACGCAAACTTAAGACTGAAAATCTAACAGCAAGGTTCGCCTGGACCCAACAACGCAGTCCTTTACCCAGAGAAAAGACACTAACTTAGGAAAGAGACTAATGGACTCAGCACAGCTAATAAATAACAAAGAGTGAGGTTGGAGAGAGTGGAAGGGGTACCAGAGGGAGGAGGGAGGGGGAAAAAGAAATAATAGCACAGAGGTTGTAACCTAAAGAACAAAATAAAGTTGTATAAAATATTTTAAAAATAAATAAATAAATAAAAATAAAAAATAAAAACAAAAGATGATAAATGTGGAAAAAAAAAGAATAATAAAAAATCACCGTTTCCTTTGTAATAATGGTTAGCCCTGAGTCACTGAGCTGAAACCACCCCAAAGCCTGCAGCATTCTAAGCAACGGAACTTCATCTCTGATTTGCCTTGGGAGTCAGAACACCTTTCTACCATGTCCAGAATTTAACTTGGACATACCATCAGTTCCTGAGCAGTAAGTTTCCCATCATTGGTTTTCAAGTAAAGAATGAAAGGAACTTTGTGGTCTAAGGTGAGACTAAAGGACAGTGTAAGGTTGTACGGATTCATGGATTGTCAGAGCTGGAAGAAACTACATGATGATGACAATGCTGGTGGTAATGATGGTGATGGCCATGAAAACGATATGGGAAGATGGTGAATCAACAGCATACTAGTATTTACTGGCTTAATATGTCCCAAATCACGCTAATTATTTCACCAGCTTCATCTTTGAATCCTTCCAGCAACCCTGTGACATTTATTACTGTTATCTCCATTTCTCAGAGGAGAAAGCAGGCTCTGAAAGCAAAGCCACTCACCCAAACTCAAAGTTAGGGGAGGACTTGGCTTGGAATCCTCTCGAAGCCCTCTCTGAACCTCTCTGAACCATGATTCTCTAAGTCAGAGATACAAGTTTGGGCTTGACACCATCAGCATCAGGATTACCCCAGACAGTGGATATTTAAGTGCCAGTTCCTGGACCCCTTCCAGACCCACTGGGTCAGGTCTTCTCCAGATGGAGGAGGACAGCCTCAGGTGTACATCTTGAACCAAATTTGTGGGTATCTAGTGAACCCAAGACCTGATCATGTGAAGTGCATGACAAACCAGATAGGAGACTGCACGATGGGGGCGTGCAGCAAAGTTTATTGTTAGACAGGTTCTTTTATAGTTACAGTACACAAAGGAGGGATGAGAATTATAACATATGTTTCTCATTAACTAGTTTGTTACTAATTGGCTAGCTTATTATTTTCTACAAGTTTGGTTCTCAGGACCATCAAAGAAGATGTGCAAGGAAAAGGGAGTAGGGAGACTGCCAATTAACACAGCTGGAGGGGTTCTCCTTCAGAAATGGGGTGTGCCGTTTCTAATCACACAAGTGTTCTCAGCGGCTGGGTCAGTCTGTCCGTGTGTGTTTCTTGGGTCACCGTAAGGTCTTTATGCAACAAAATCCCCAGGTGATTTCTACATGCACTGAAGTTTAAGAATCACCATACAAGACTCAGTGTCCAACCAGTTCTTAAACTGAGACTATGGCCAGTTTTCCAGGAGTCATGGGCTACTGATCATTCATGAAGGTATAGTTCATGCGTGTTCACTCATTTTCCTCCCCTTTTCAGGAGAAGTGTATGCTTTTCCGTCCCTCTGATTTTGAGCTGGACCATAAGACTGTGAGCAGATGGGTTATGATAGAAATTGAAATCAAGTTTGTATTGTGTAGTTTGCCTCTGGAGCATCTACCATCACCAAAAAACAAAGCAGTTGCCCCTTCAGCCTCGGTCCCCAGCATCAGACATATGGAACAGAGTTCCACTGCCCTAAATTCTAGAGCCAAGCACAGCAGCCCATAACCTGAAATTGCAATTGAGCTGGCCCATATACATATGACAAAGAAAAAGAAGTGTTTGTTGTCAGGTATGATTTGTTTTGTAGCATGCTGGCAGGGATAGCTGACTGATACGCCTAGAACAGCATACCCTATATTGTGTTCCACTCTTATATTGGGAGGGTTTTTATGGAGAGAATTTCAGCAAATTCTTAATAGATCAGGGACCCCAAAAGTATTAAGAGCCACAGACCTCTTGGAAATCCTCTCCTCAGTGGAACCCAAGGCTCCAATACATGAACTGAATGAGTTTGCACTGTCTCTCCCTGCCCCTTAGAAGGCAAATGTTTTCTTAAGCCTCAAACTTTAGAAGGTCTAGACTGAATACACTATAGGAATTCTGAGTGGACTTTTGGACCCATTCCCAAATCTTGGAACTTTAAAAAAATTAACACAAGATGCAAAAAGAAATGGAAAGAGGAATGATGATAATACAGCGACTCATTCTACCACTTTCCCACTCTTGCACCTTATCAGCTACCCATCTGTGTCTTTAGTGGGAAGAAACTTCTCTCTACCTCTGTGAAATAAACATAAACAATTTAGTTGCTGTTTTGCCAGAGATATGAAAAATTAAAAATAGTTTACTCCAGGCTGTGTTGACTTCTGTATAAATATTTGTGATATAGGCTACAAACATAGAATCTATATTCAATATACTGTGTTCAGTACTGCAATCACAAAAATTATGTTAACATATCTTAGGATGTAAATTTTTTAAAGGCCATTGGGTAAAAATTTTAGGAACATGTGAATATACTGCATATTCTGGGGGCCTGCAGGTGGTGAACTTACAGATCCAAAGACCTTGGGAGATGGCGATTTGAGTCCCACTCGGGGCAACGTAGCAAGACCTAGTTCCAAAATATTGCTGGGTGTGGTGGCGCATGCCTGTAATCCCAGCTACCTGAGAAACTGAGGCTGGGGATTGCTTGAGTCCGTGGTACCACGGGCAACATGAGCCTGCAGTTCCACGGGCAAAAATAGCAAGACCTAGTCTCAAAAAAAAAAAAAAAAGAGGAAAAAAAAAAA
>PVHY01010346.1:0-25114 GCA_004024945.1 Uropsilus gracilis | reverse complement strand
AGGCCAAGCAAGCCAAGCTGTTAGCAATCCACTTCTCTGTGCTGGCCTCATCCCCTCCGACTGCTATTGGCCATGTATTTCAACGTGGATGAATGGGTTCTGGCTGGTTAGAGGCAGCTGAACTTGAGCTGAGTTCAGCTGACAGGATTTCTGATTGCCGAGATGACCTGCTGCTCTCAAGGAGAGGAGAATGCAAAGAGAAGAAGAGTGAGAAAGGGCAGATGAATTTGCATGAGGTGACACTGGGATTGGATGAGGAGTTTCTTGGGAAGTCTGGGAAGATTTGAAAGAATTCCCTCCCCCTCCTTGTACCCCAAGATGGCCATATCACTATGCTTTGTAGTTTGCTGTATTGTTAGCAAGTTGTGCAATCAGATAGTCAAGGTTTGACTCTCAGAGCCACTACTTGTTTGTGGCAATGTATAGGGCATTAACCTCTCTGTGCTCTGAAAACTTGTTGCAGAGCGAGCACTATATATCTTGAAAGCTAAGTAAGAAGCTGGGTGAGATAGACAGCAGTAGGGTAAGTCCATTTAGTCAGGTTTTTTCCTTCGTTAGCCTGTAACCAGCACTTGTCGTCCCCATGATTGTGTGGACTGGTGGCTGTACACATGTGAAAGTGTGCACATCTGGGCCTAGAAGAGAGGGGCTAAAGGGGCACAGAGGGCAGATAGAGTTTGCACAAGCACAGGAGAGTACAAGAGAATGTGTGTGTGTGTGAGAGAGAGAGAGAGAGAGAGAGAGAGAGAAAGCCCAGAGAAAGAATGTGAAGATTCCTGTCTCCTGCCCTTTCCCCACCCCAGTCCTGACCCTGCCATTATTGCCTGGTGTGTTTATGTAACTGCTAAACCAATAAAGAACCTACAGATGAGATGGTGAGCCTGATGTCTGATACCTCCCCTACAATTGGTGACAAGGATGGTTACACGACAGCAGCTCTCTGCTGTGGTTAAGAAGATGGCCTCTAGTGCCTCTGACTGGGTTTGAATTCTAGTCCTATCAATCACTTGCTGTGCAATCCAGGGCAAGTGACTTTACCCCTCTGTACTTCAATTTTCTCTTATAAAAATGAACATGACAGTTCTTACCTTGGATGCTTGTCTGGATGAATTAATGTGGTCAATACCACCATGCCTAAGCCAAGGACTGAGGAGTTTATCAGCTTCCCAGGTGATTCTACAAGCAAGAGAGGAAGCAAAATATTTTATGTGAGAAGTTCCTGCACATCCTTGGATGAGTGACTTCATTCTCTGAGCCTCAGTCTAGGAGACTATCAAATGGAGGGATTGGACTGAATGATCTCTGAACTGTCCCTATAAAATTTGGGACTCTCAAAGGTCACAAAAACACTAATTTGAAGGAAACCTGACCTATGTTTATTGCAGCATTGTTAAAATAGCTGAGATACTAAACAAACTAAATGCCCCCATATAAATGAATGGATCAAGAAGATATGGTATATTTACACTAATCTTCAGCCAGTCAGTGACGTTTTCTTCAAGTGGGCTGGATCTCATGAGAGGATGGTGTCAAGGGATAAACATATGACCCAGGTACTAAGTAATGTGAAGGGAGTTATGAAGAGGAAGACAATGAGGAAGAGATCAGCTTCTCTAATTTAAGTGAGAGAACCTAAGATCCTATTTTTATTCTGGCTTGAACTTTGGCAAAGAGCAGGTTTGTAGTATGATGAAAGGATGGATGGATGGATGGATGAATGGATGGATGAATGGATGGATGGATGGATGGATGGATGGATGGATGGATGGATGGACGGACCAATGGTGGGTGGTGGGTGGACAGGACGAGTGGATGGTGGATGTATGAAAGGACGAGTCGATGAGTGAATAAGTCAAAGAATCATGATGAAAAACCACATGTAGGTCACAGCAAAGCATACAGCCCCAATGCTGGTAAAGCATACAGACAAACTCAGGAAACCAAGCACAAAGGAAGAATGGTGTATAGTTGTATAGGGACAGCAATTCAGAGAATCGTGCTAACTGATCTCATCATCACAGGTGACCTCGATAACACGAATGAGTTTGTGGTCTTAGGTTCTCTGGCTGGGTTATGAGATGGGGTCAGGATGTGTCTGGGGAGAAGCTTTGGTTGCCAGTTTTGATCAGTGAGATGCAGGCAGAAGGAAAGACCAGGGTCTCTATCTCCTCTGCTGAGGATGTCCTGCTGCAGCCTTTGCTCTCTCCCACCTCTGATTCCAGCACCAAGTCTGAAGAGTCAAGACCTTTCTCTCATTTTGAAGTGCCTTGATTCCACATACAAAAGCAGTCCAGAGAGGGCCCTGTGCTTCCCTTCACCATGAATGGGATGATCTGAAACATGGGTTGTGACCCTGAAGCGGAGGTCCTTGTTCTGCGCTGACAAACTATTTCATCAAAATGACCTTGTATGGATGAAAGTGTTCACAGCACAGCAAGGGCTGAGAAGCAGCATAAACACTGGGTGACTGAAGACACATATTGCAGAACTGCATTGCAATGCTGCCACTAACTGTGCAATTAGTGCCATTTCCACTGCCCTGACTTCAGGTGCTAGCGACAAGGTTAGAGGTCCCCAGGCTGCCCATGTTTCTGACCAACTGTCTACAAACACAGGGGTTCCCATACCCTCAGGTTTGATAATTCACTAGAACAACAGAACACTAGAAAAACAACTCATCTATATGGATATGATGGTTTTATTACAATGTATATGCTATGTATATGTTGGTTTTATTACAAAGCATATAAATGTCACTTCGGGTAGAAGGAATAGCATTTGCAAAAGCACAGAGGCATGGAGCATGTGACAAATGACATATTCAAGGCCATTTACTGAATCACAATTTGGGAAATTTTCCACTGAAGAGGAATAGAGAGAGAGGAAGTTAACATTAACAGTGATATGTAAAATGACTGACAGCATCATCTCATTAAATCTTCACTGCCTCCCCAGGACAAAGCTACTGTCATTACTCTATAGGTGGGAAACTTAGGTTCAGAAAGAGAACTAACTAGATCATTCTCTCGATTACTGTGCCACACCTCCTCTTCTTCCTTCTTGATGACACTTAACCCAACAGGGAGAAAAATGCCCACATTACATGGTCCTGGTTGAAAAAAGAAATTCAAGCTCAAATTTACTTTTAAAAATACATGTCTTGGCTCATGACAAGCAAGAATCTGTTTGAGTTTAGTTTTAAACTGTCAGGATAGTAGATAAGAGGTTGGGATAGTACATCTTCAAGTCTGGTTTGATCAGCAATTATCACACTATCAGCCTCAACATCTTTCTATACAATTGAATGGTTATTTAGAATTTTGGAATGAAGTCATAGATACTATAATTCATCTACCACCTGATTTACTAGAAAACAAATAGATTTCCCTGTCTATAATATAAAGGAAAGAAAACAGGATACATTGTAAAATATCTATTTCAGGTATAAATGTTCACACACAACTTCACAGGAAGATGAAGTAATGAAGTAGCCAAAAGCCAACATATTTGAGAGGTCTAGGATACTATTTAGTGGAATGTTACCAACATTTTTACTTTAGATTCCATTTATTTACTTGTTTATTCATTTATTATTTACCTTTACTCATTAGATCACTAATTTTTAATTGATTGCACATATATATGTATTTTACATTAACACATCAATTTATGACAAAGCAAACGAGTCAGAAACAGTCACCTGGAAGAAATGCATGGGGAAAGGTGTGGAAAAGGTGTGGGACTTCCCTATCCTTCCAGGTGCACTACTCTCCCCAAATGTGCTCATGTTCAGCAACCAAGAAACTCTTTGTATTCTAGAATAGTAACTATAGAGGTCTATTCCTACACCCAACATATCTCACAGAAAGTTCCTAATCTTTATTTCACAGTAAAATACCTCTTGTTTTTCTATACCCAAACTCCAGAGAATATATTTTTCTCATGTACCTTAATATTTGTATGGGAGGAAAAAGATATTTATGTCTCCAAATTGCAATGCAACAATTTAAACACAAATCTGTCCAGAACACATTTGATGCTACCCTCCAAAGACAATTACTGGCACATGGGCTCCTAGTTTGAACAGGTTAGCATTTGAAAGGCACACCCAATATCAGTAATATACTCTTCTGCCCAGGTCACAACAGGCAAAACTTGAGTGTTTTCCTCTCTAGCACTTTGATTGAAATCAAAATAAGCAATTCAAGCCGTGCGTGGTGGCGCGGTCCAAGCAGTGGGAGGCAAGAGGCCTGGGATTGCTTGAGTTCTTGGGTTTGAGACTACCTCTGGAAACATAGGGAGACCTGGTCTCAAAAAAGCAACTGGGCACAGTGGCACACGCCTGTAATCCCAGCTACATGGGAGGCTGAACCTGGGGATCACTTGAGTTTGCAGGATTGGGATTACCCTGGGCAACACAGTGAGACTTAGTCTCAAAAAAAAAAAAAAAAAGATGAATGAATGAATGATGAACGAATGAATGAATGAGCAATTCAAGGACTTTTGTCAAATGTGTCCACCAAGGAAACACCTCAGCAATCAAAATAAAGAATGTATCCATCACTCCCCAAAGTTCCTCAGGCCCCTTTGCCTTCACCCTCCCTCCACTTCTGCCCAGACAGCAGTCATGGAGCCCAAGCAACTGTTTACAATGACACTGATTATGTGGGGATGTTGTAGGCATTTTATGTCCTAAATAAGAGCTGGTCACTTACATACAGCAATTATTGGGCTGCAGGTCCATTTTAGGAAATTGGCTGGAGATTTGGGGTTGCCGTGTCATGTATTATAATTTCGCTATTTTAAAATAATGGAAACTAGGACTTCTGCTTCTAGGAAGATTAAGAAGACATTCTTTTCCCTATTCATCCAACCCCGTAAACAGAAAGCTTTGTGCATCATAATAAAAGGAGACTGAATGATCGAAGACTATCCAGGGACCAGAGCTTGGGAAGAACAGAGCTGAGACACACTGAGACGATTTGGGGTTGCCGTGTCATGTATGATAATTTCGCTATTTTAAAATAATGGAAACTGGGACTTCTGCTTTTCTTGGCCTCCTACAAGTCAGGGTTGGAGCTGATGGAGCTGGCAGCCCCGAAACACCAATAGGTGGTGACGAAAGAAATCCCAACAAGAGCCTGCTCTTTCTGGGCAAAAAACCAGGGGCCGCCTCACAGAAAAGACTGCTTGACAATAGCTGCTCCATTGCATCCAAACAGAAGGAACGGTAGCTCCACCCATACCACACCAGCAAAGACCAGAAGGAAGCCCAGACTTCTTGCCTAAAGTTGAAAGAGGTGCCCCAGCACCCCTACCCAGATGATGGCAGGGAGGTCCGAGTTAGGAGCCAGGATCTCCGGGCCCAGTACTGTGCCTCTCCCTAAATAACCATGTCCAGTTGGTGGAAATGGGGGATCCCGCTCACTCCCCACTGGAATCAGGTCAGAGCAGGCTGAGTGAAGGCAGGACTCACCCCACTGCCCAGTGGGAAGGAACCACCCCCACTCCTACCAGTGCCAGCAGAAGCTGTAGAGGAGCCAAACCCCACAGCCAGCTGTAGAAAAATCCCCACTTCCCTTGGGTGGTAATGGTAGGAAATCTGAAATCTGCCTCCATCTGGCAGTAACTGGGTGGCATTGCCAGCACCTGCCTTCCAGAACAGTGTCCAAAAAAGCCAGCTCAAACCGAAGGCTTAAACAAGACTCAGGGTCTTACAACAGAACATAAAGCTCTTGAAGTTTCTTTCTTTCCTTTTTTTTTTTTGACACTAGGTCTGGCTATTTTTGCCCATGGAAACGCAGGCTCACATTGCCTGGGGTACCATGGACTCAAGCAATCCCCAACCTCAGCTTCCCAGGTAGCTGGGATTACAGGCGCGCGCCACCAGGCCCAGCTATTTTTTGGGACTAGGTCTTGCTGTGTTGCTCCGAGCGGAACTCGAATCGTGATCCCTAGCCCCAGCCGCTTCATAGGCTGAAGCTTACAGGCACGTGCCACTGTGCCCGGCTAGCTCTTGAAGTTTCAATCAAAAATCACTGATAACAAGAACTGGGGATCTCAAGGTCAATGTAAGGAAACAACAGGAGTTAACACTGAGAAGATAGATGTTTACAGGATCTCTCTGTGATTTGAAAGAAATCATGATAAAGATGCTTCAGTAACCAACTACAAGCAGCCTGAAAACAAGTGAAAAATAAGAAGACTTGGTAAAGAAATAGAAGCTAGGAAGAGGAAACGTGGACATTTTAGAACTAAAAAAATATATGAAAATGAACAGCACAGGGGATCAGCTAAGAACAGACTGGAGGAAACAGGGGAGAGAATCAGTGAGCTGGAATACAGCACAACAGAAATGACCTGATCTGAACATCAACAGCGGGAAAATATGCTGAGACAAAAATAAACAGGGGCTCCTAGAGGATTAGTAGCTCATGTTTGTGTCATCAGAGCCTGGGAGGAAAGGAGAAAGGCTAAAAACATACTCGAAGAAATAATGGCTGAAAACTTCCGAAATGTATGAGCTCACAAGCACACTGATTCAAGGAGCCCAGCAAACCCAAGCTAAGTTGTCATTAAATTGCCGACAACATAAGACAATAAAAACAATTGAAAGCAGCCAGGATAAACGCATGTGACATTCACACCTATTGTATGTGAAGCCGTGGACAGTGTTCCATGGTATGAAAACCCCATGTCACCTGAACAGTGGCACTGAGTTCATGTTGCTTTGCATTGTTGTGTGGGACCCCCCCCTCAGGAATTGTCCCTGTAGTGCACCCACCACCTGGAAGCTCCTGCCCCTCCCCTCATTGTTCTTCCCCTTCCCCCTCCCCATCTGGTTGCCTACATTCTATAGACAACTTTAAGGGTTGGCTTTGGGTTTGGCTTTATCCAACCCTTTGCTTTGTGTCTCTGTGCTCCACATATTAGGGATTCCAGCCAGTATCTGTCTTTCTCCTTCTCACTAATTTCACTTAGAACAAACCCCTCCAGTTCCATTCATGTTGCTGTGAATGGCAGGAGTTGACCATTTGGATAGCTGTACAATATTTCATTGTGTATGTGTCTAAATATGTGTTACATCCATGTGTGTATCTGTGTATTCACCATTTTCTTGATCTGTTTTAGGGAATTAGGAGCTTCCAAATCTTGGCTACTGTAGACAATGATGCAATGAACATGAGTGCGCAAGTTCCCTTTCAAATTAGTGTTTTTATGTTCTTTGAGCAGATTCCTAAGGGTGGAATTGTTGGGTCACATGGCAGAACCATTTGTAATCATCTGAGAAACCGCCACTACTTTCCTACCAATAGTGTACATGGGGGTTCCTTTTACTCTACTTCCTCACCAGCATTTGTTGTTTCTGATCTTTTTGATATGGGCCACTCTTACAGATATGAGAGTGAGATGGCAGCTCACTGTGGTTTTGATTTGAATTTCTCTGTTGATAAGTAATGATGAATAGTTTTTCATGTGCCCGTTGAGTCACATCTGTCTCCTTTGAAGAAGTACCTACTTATTTAGTTCTTCCGTCCATTTTTCAGTTGGGCGGTTTTCTTTTTGTAAAGTGAAAACACCTTCATTTTAAGATCCATTCTACTACTGAAGAATATATGATTTGTTTCTATTGTGTGGCTAGTAGAGAATAAAGCTGCTTTGAACATACTTGCATGGTGAATATACGTAGGCGTTTCAGTTGATAGGTACCCGAGGATAGGAACTGCTGGGTCATAGTGTAGGTATTTAAGTTCAGCTTCGACAGAAAGTGCTGGACTGCTTTCCAAAGAGCTCCAGTTGGTCCACAGCACAAGATAACCAAAAACATAGGACAACTTACCCCTCCGGGATCGCCTTGCCTTCACTGAGCACTTGTGGTCAGGGTCGGGTTTGTTGCAAAGGTCATGACTCCCTTCCCTGATTCTGTCTTCTTCAAAGTCTCCTTCTTCAGACAGATCTCCTGGTGAGGGCCAGACAGCTGTGAAAGCTCCAGGTTTTCATCCTACTGCCCCAAGCCTCAAGGGAAATGAGGCATTTCCCTCCCCTTTCCCAGTCCCTCCAAACTAAATCGAGGACTTGTCTTGCTAATTATTGGTATTCATCCCGTGTCCATGGTCAGCGAAGTGGGAGGAATGCCACTTCTTGGCCAGACCTTGGTCACATGCTTATCCTGGAATGGAGGTAGCGTCAGCTCCCCTGAAGAGCATATGTGACGGGTGAGAAAGGGGATTTCCAAGAGAAAAATTGTGGTGCTGTTACTAGAAGAGTTGATGGGAAGCAAGAATAGCACATATCCACTACAAAGGTCATATGCTAAACTGGGTGATGTAGGCAGAGATGGGAAATATGAAGGATTTCAGCATCAAACAGAAGTTAGGAGGCAAATCTCAGAAGATGACATTTATAAGGGGTAAACACAAAGCTTTATACTTAGATTTTTTAAATTATGCAAGTACAAGATGGATTTTGCAAAAATGTCTATGAGTAAAATACATGGGGTTTGGTCAGACAAAACTGAATGCAAGTAAAGAATGAACTGTCATGGATATAAAAACTCAAATTTTTAAGGTCATATTAATAAAAGTATAGATGAGGAAGGTGTAGATGAGGAGGTGATGGTACTGTGCTGGGAATACTATGTTTTGTTTTGGTTCTCCTAATATTATAAAGTACAATTAGGGGAAAAAAGACTGTTCAGGTAGATGATAAGAACATGAGACCAGCTTTGTGAGAAAAAACTTGGAAAGTTTTGCTTATAGGAAACTTGGAGCCTGAGGAACAGGGGCAGGAATCATCTGCAGCTCTCAGAAGGATGGACAATTGCAAGAAAAGATAAGATATGTTTTGTAGGACCAAAGGATGTTAAGTTTAGAGAATTCAGTTGTTAAAACAATGGTAAAGGTCCTGTCAATCCATCTAGTTTTGGATCAGGCTGCCTGATGCATTTTCTAGATGGTCATATGTTCTCAGCAGCATGTTTGTACACAGCAGAGGTACACTGCTTATATCAGTTCCATTTTCTAAAATGCAGCCCCTATAGCCCTAGTGAAAAAAATTCAAATCTCCTGGAACTTGCAATACAGGGAGCATGTGGAAGACATACCCACAGGGCCTTCCATCGAGGAGTCTGTGTAGCTTCCACTGGCCAGTGTTTGCCCAAGTTATTCGATGGAAATCTGCCTTTCTGCACCTAGTAACATCTACTGACATCCCATAAGACGAATGCCCCGTGAAACACGGTTTTTGAGAAACACTGAACAACTTGGTGTCAGCGTTCTAGCTGTGTTCTAGCTCACCCATAAACACCAAAGCTACTCATCAGCTACCAGGAAACATTTTACCAGTAAGAAAAGTCCTAGAACTCCTGTCGCATTTGGAAACTTCTTTGCAAGCAAGGTTCAGAGTTGACTAATAAATAGCAACATTATATGTCTCTGTTCCTGTTGGAAATGTTAGTTATGCTGTCTAACAGTCCAACCCCCACAAATCAGTCTCTCAAAACAACAAGGGTTTCTTCAGCTCTCCGGTGTGTGGGCGGGCTGTGCTTCCATTTGTCTGGGTAGCGACTGGCCAGCCCTGGGTAGCAGATTGGCTCCATTTGGCGGTCTGGGGGGGCTCCCGCAGTGACAGTTCATCTCTGCTCCACGTGTCTCCCATGCTCCCCAGGTTGGCTTCCTCACGTGGTAGCTGGTCAGGGTGCTAAAGGGAGGAGGCCTGCAAGGTGCCTCGAGACTGGGCTGGGACTTGGGCTCATCACAGTAGTGCAGTCAGGGGTCAGAGGCCAACAACCTGGGCAGCCCTGCTTGGGGAAGGGGCTAAGCGGAGTCCCTCTCTCGAGGGGAGGAGTTTCAGCATCTTATCACAAAGGATGCTGGGACAGAAGTTGTGAATTGGGCCTCCAATGCAATCACTCCATAGCCAACATGAGGAAGAAACTCCATTAAACCTGCCTTTGACCACCACCCCACCCCCCCAGCCCAGAGCAAGAACACTGCTCATTTGTATAAATACTTACTATGCAGAAGGAATCCATGGGGGGAGGGTTGCTCCAAGCACTGTATGATATGCTTGGTGGCAAGGAGCCAATCAGAAGAGGCCCCGTCCTAGGTGGGGGGGGGGGGTCACATAGAGAATGAGCAAGTGTTCTCCATGCTTCAGGCCCATCAGAGAAGAGGCCCCAGAAGAGGCATGTGAACTGGGATGAATGAGCAAGGTGAGCAAAGACGTTCCAGCAAAGGAAACGGCACCCACAAAAGCAGGTTTCCCTGAAACAGGATGTCGATTTCAGAGCTTTGGGGATGGCTCGGGGAGTCTCAGAGCGAGGGATCAGAGAGACCTCTGGTAACTGCGGAGAAGTTCCCCTTTATCCACAGGCCCTGTGGAGAGGCTGGGAGGGAGGACCTAGTCAGACTTGCATTCTAGAAGGACGGACCAGGATGCTGGGCTGTGTGAAGGAGAGGCTGGGTGAGGGGGAAGGAGTGCGATCTGTTTGGGATATGTTGAGTTTGAGGTGCTGATGGGGCCTCAGCTGGGGGTGGATTTCTCTTCAGATGAAAATGTACAAGGAGACTCAGAGAGCTGAAGCTGGAAGGGGGCCCATGGAAAAATCATCCCATCCTCTCCAGGATTTTCTCACTCTTTTCTGGATCCCTCAACTGGCATTTCCCTCTCTACCCACACAGATGCCCTGGAAGTTGAAGCTGAAATCTTCCCTGACACTTGGGGAGGCTGGGGGAGATAAAAAACAAAATCCATAGGGGGGAAACGTATCTGCTTTCTGATGGAGAGTCTCTAGAAAGTGGCAGGACTCAGCCTTTTCACACACACATACACACATAGAGGACTCAGCCTTTTCACACACACACACACACACACACAGTCTGGAACGCCTATGTTTCGACATCTCTACGTAGATCTGTGTTTTTTCTCAGGGCCATCTGTCGCTGACTCTGCTATAAATCTTGTTGTGTTTCCTTGCCATATGGCATAATTAATTACTTCAAGGCACAAAGGACCCCACTGCTCCACAGGCTGAGAGCCAGCTGGCTCACCAAGGAGAGATTTGCCCTGATGGGCCTGGCCTGGCGACTGTCCCCTGTCACCCAGCCTCCCACCAACAGGCCCTGAATTGGCCAAAGCACCCATTCCCATTGACAGCATCTAACAGCGGCTTGGCAGTGGCCGGGCCCTCATGGTGACATGGGTGGCATTTTCAGACAATAAGGGGACATACCATCCATTGCCCTAGAAGGGAATATGTGTCTATTAACTCAGCTGGGACCCCTGGCATCATTTATCTTTGTCTCATAACTGTTAAGTTGAGAAGTCTGGTTTGTTGAACTTCCAAATCTGTGGAAGGCAGCTGGGATAAATTCAAAGGGATAAATAGAGTCATAGAAAATTAGAATACTGAGTGAACCCCTTCCCCTCAGTGTGAAGCTTCCACATCTGTAAAAAAAGGAGAACTGGATGAGTAATCAGTTTTTGCCCAGTTTGAGTGAATCAGACATCTTCAATTAACTGACAGATATTCAATCAACAGCCAACCCCATACTAAGTGCTGGTGAAATGGCTGTGATGAGGCCTTTGTTCTTGTGCTCCTGGAGAGAACTATACATGCCATGTGCATGTAAGTGGACCAGATAATCTCAGGTGGTGACCAGTAGGATCAGCACTGCTGTCAGAGAAAGGTATTACATATGACCTCTTAGAGGTGATTTTTTTTGTTAAATAGATTCATTCACATAAATCACATGGCATAATGTCCACCCTTTCAAAGTATGTAATCTGGTGGTTTTTAGTACATTTGCAAGGCCATACAATCATCACATCTTGATTTGGGTTCATTTCATCATCACCCCCCCAAAACCTTGTGCCTATTAGTAGTCACCCTCATTCTCCCAACCCCTCTACCCACTGGCAACCTCTCATCTACTTTCTGTCTCTTGTCATCTATTCTGGAAATTTATGAATGGAATCATCTGGTTTCCTTCACTTAGCATGTTCACATTGTAACATCTTGGTGCTTTGTTCCTTTTTATTGCCAAATAATATTCCATTTTATGGATATAGCACATTTAGTTTATCCGTTCATCAGTTGATGGATGCTTGGATTGTTTCTACTTCTTGACTGTTATGAATAATGCTGCTAAGAGCATTCCTGTATAAGCTTTTATGTAGACATATTTTTTGTTTACTGAAAGGGGTAAGTTGAGATCCAAAAGGTAAGAAAGCACCAGTTATGCAAAATACTGAGGAAAGATAATTCTTGGCTGGGGGAACAATATAGGCAGAATCCTGGAGATAATGGATTTCTGGGTCCTTTGTGTGTCTTACAGACTTTAAAGGAAATAAAACAGCATCTAAAGTGAGCTGCACAAATCTCTCTGCTGACTTGGATCTGGTCTCTCTCTGAGTTGTGTAATATATGTTTACTCAGACTAAGGGTTCCTTGGCAGCTCAAAAAAAAAATTCCTTGGATGGGGCAAACTGGGATGCAGCCCCCACAATCTGGGGGAAGGGTAGGGATCAGGGGCAGAAAGGGTTGAGTGGAAAGATTTAGGGCACAATGTAGAGCACTTGGAAGGACAGATCCTGGCACTGGCACGCATGTGCATAGCTACCCCCCAACTCCTGCAAAAACAGCCTGGTTGCCTGGCAGCAAATATCCTCTTTCAGATTCTATAGCTCTATAGCCACCTTGGAGCTCTTTTCCCCCTCAAATCTCCGCATTTATTGTTTTCTTGGCCCCCAGCTATATTAACACATAATTGACATACAGCATTAGGTAAGTTTAAAGTGTGCACTGCATTGATTTAATACAATTATATATGGCAAAATGATTACCACCATAATATTAGCTAGCATTTCCATCAAGTCATATATTTATCATTTCTTTTTTATAGCTGGAACATTTAAGATCTACTCTCTTAGCAACTTCCAAGTGTTTAATACAATTTGTTAACTATAATCACTTCATGTTTATTTTTATCCTAGTTTTCCCAGTATCTAGTTGCAAGTGGCTGAACTCACACTGGCTTAGTTGTCCCATGCAAGGGTTCAGGGAGGGGAGTTTGCCAAGTGCTGCTACAGGAAGGATCTTACAGCAGTGTGTTAAGATAGCAACAGGAGGACAAATCTGCCCACTTAGCAGTGAAGGAAGATGGAACTGTGAGTGCTGAAGATAACAGAGCCTAGATCTAGATAATAAAGCTAAAACAGGAAAAACAGGTTCCTGAGTGTACCTTGAAATCTTTGCAGTAACCTTTTGGACCATCCTTTTCATACATTTCTTTCAGTACACTCCTTTCCATAAGCTAATAAATCTTCACACAAGACCCAGGCTTCTTATATGTTTCTGATCCCTTTCTTAACATTTCATCTCATAGTCCAAAATGGCTGCTGTAGTGCCATACATCACGCCTGCATCTTCCTCCTTTGTCCCAAAAGGAGGAAATGGAGAACTTTTCTCATTTCCTAGTTGAGTTTGCTTTTGAGGAGGGGAAACTTTCTGGAAATTCCATTAAATGACTTTCACCTACATCTCATCAAACACTCCTATCTTTAAGGAAGGCTAGGAAGCATACCTTTATAGCTAGGGATATCACTGAACTCTACAAGTATGATTGTCACTCATGTGTGTTGGGGGAGCAATGGATAATAGGCAACCAACACCACACCCAGCAAATTGAGGCACTTCCTTACAGAGGGCTCCCCTGCCTCCCCAACCCAAAATATTGCCCCTCTCTAAACTTCCTCTGTCATTCATGTTTCAGAGAAGGCATCACTTTTTGAAATTGTTTATGTATATTTATTAAGTGAATATAACTTCCCTCACTAGTATGTAAGTTCAATGAGAACAGAAGTTGCACCTGTCATAGTCATCAAGGTGGACAGCCATGCAGTGTGGGTTTCACCCCCAAAAAACACCTGTGAACTGAGTACAGACATTTAACCCAGGGTCTGGTAGAGAAGAGATCAGACAGGCTAGTATTTGTTGCACTAGTCTCCTAATCTTGGGGTGACCAGATGGACTTCTGGAATAGGAACAGAAGTATCACAAGCCCCTAGGAGCAAATGGTCCTTCAACCTCCTGGGCCACTGCCATACTCTTTCTTATTGGCTAATCATTCATTGTGGGTACTTTGGACTATGGTGGAGCTGCGGTGTAGAAGAGATAGGACTTCCTCATGACTACAAGGATCAGAAGCTCCTACCTAAAGCTCCCAGCCTAACAGTGGGCTGTGTGATATGGATCTTTACTATCTGAGCTTCTGAAATTTGGGGCTCTTTGTCACAGCAGCATTTCATCAACTTTTGCTGCATCACAAACACCACCACCCCCCACGTGCACCTTAAAATAATCTTATGTCTAAGAAGTCTTTGGGTTGCTTTTTACTGCCTCTGCCAGATTGCTCTGTGTCCTTCATTTGATAGTGGCATTGGCTGTGTTAGAGGGCTGAAATGGCCCCACACAATGTCTGGCAGCTGGTAGCAAGGTACCACACAGTCTGGTGGCCCCAGTGTTCCAAGAGGGCAAGAGAAACTGCAGCACCTCCAAACACCTAGTCTCAGAAGGCACACAGCACCATTTGTGCCATATCCTGTTGGTCAAAACAAGTCACAGGTTCCAGAAGGTGGAGAAATAGACCATATCTTGAAGGGCAGGGTACCAAAAGCACACAGCACTGCCAAGGAGTGTGAACCCAGAGAGAAGGGATTCTGGGTGTTGTTATTAAGTTGGTTACCCCAAGGAGTTAAAGAAAACAATGTGTATGACTGGTATGTTTTTCGCCTCCCCTCTCCTATTCTTGTTCCAGTCCCAGCACCATCACTCTCATGGGTAAACATTGGATGGTAACATGGAAGTAGAGAAGTCAGTAGGACATAGCTTCATTGATAGAGCTCAAGAGCAAAGGGAACTGCCCTCCGGGGGTTGGCTCAGGGCCCAGAGCTCAGAGGAAAGGTTACCAGCTCCCGCTGGCAGAAGGTCTGAGTCAAATAGCTGCTAAACCAAACAAACTAACACCCACCTCCACCACCACCCACACAGATGTGACTGATTTTTTCCTTGAGAGAGAATAGACTGCTCTTTGTTGTTTGACATGTTGACCTCTGCTGCATGCAGACTAAAAATAATACCCATACGGAGAGTACTGTATGTTTATCCTATTGTTCTTTACAGTCACAGCAATTATGCCATTAGGGATGCTAAGGTGAGAGAGGGAAGGGAACTCAGAACATGAGCAGGAGGGTTAGGCTTCAGATACAGGACTTCAAAAGCCAGCCAAAGCTTCCATTCCTTCCATAAATTCATCCATCTGTACCATCTCACACACCCATCTTTCTATCAATCTACCCTTCTACCCACCATTTACCATCCATCCATCATCTATCTGACCATCCATCCATCCATCCATCCATCCATCCATCCATCCATCCATCCATCCATCCATCCATCCATCCATCCAGAATTTATTGACTGCTTTCTATGAATCCAGCAGTGTGTCAGGAATTCACTGGTGAACAAGATGCATTAGGAACCTATCCTCACAGAGGGTTTATAGTGGATGAGGATTCAGATAATAAAGCAAACAAACCAATAAATATTAGCGTTGCTTTTGGGCTAAGCCTATTAAGCCATTGCTGAAGAGATGCAATTTAAGCCCTTCTTCTGCATCAAGCTGTGCTATAAGAACATGATATTTTAATTTAATTCTCATTACTACTCTATGAAGTTGCTGCTGTTGTTTCACAGAATGGCAAGTGGAGATTCAAAGCAGTGAGGTGACTTGCCCGTGGTCACTCAGCTGGTAAGTGATAGAGCTGAGACTGGATCCCATGTGCCTGCTGGTGGTGGCACTAGGACAACAGGGGTGTATTGGGAGAAGAAATCACCAATCCCGAGCCTGCTACTTCCACTGTTTTCAGATTCATCACCACCGAAGGGAATGGTACGCGGGGGCTCACCTGCACAGCCACCTCTCTCGTACCTGCTTTTGCTCTGATGACTCAAATCTCTGGGAAGGGGATAAACGTTAACCCAGTTTGTCTCTATCCAGTCCAAGGACAGCCACACACCTTGCTGTGCTCCTGTACCTAACTCCCATGGAGTCAGCAGCCACCAGCTCGGGCCTCCGTGGCCATCAGCACATGGTAGCAGCCACAGCATCTCCGAGACGGTCCTCAGCAACACATGCAGAGTCAGCACCAGCAGGCAATGGGACAGATGGCTCCTCAAGAGCATCCGACAACAGCCTTCCTTCCCATGTCCACACTGTCCCAGGCTTGCTGTGTGACCCTCGGCAACTCTGGATCTCTGCCCAGGGGGATACACGGAGTTCCAGAAACAAGAAAATGCACATGACATGTGGGAATAGGAAATGAGCCAACCTGAGCTAGATTTCAGGCCTAGAAGGATGACCTGGGAAAGTGGCATTTCATCTGATACTTTGAGGACAAATTGGGGATAACTAGGTATAGACGAGGAACTTCATGCATCGGCAGTGTCCCTAATGTGGGTAAGTCAGGGACCTGGGAATGGTTATTGTGGAGTGAGGGGGTGTGGGCCAGGGACAGCACAGTTAGGTCAAAGGGCCTTGTCAACTGTGTAGAACCTTGGAGACAACACAGGGGATCAGGGGCCTTGAATAGAGGGAGATGTGGAGCCACTTAAGGTCCATGGGCCCGGATATTCTTGAAATGGGTGGTGGGGATCCACTTGTTGGGCTATGGGTTGTACAAGGGAAGGTGAGGTGAGCCTGGGACTTGAAAACAAACTTGACCTACCTTGTGATATTGCCAGGAGTAGATTCTGCAAGACAGCTTGTGTTAGCAGCTCGGAAGACACAGACAGGCAACTAGCTTGGAAACTTCACACTGGGAGAATAGCACTCAGAACCTCGTGGGAACCACTGAATAATTCATTTACCCCTTCACTGCTGGTGTAAGTGTGCTCTTGCCCTGGGACCTCACCTGCAGTGGGAGCTCTGCCAGTAGCAAGTAACAGGGAACTAGACCTCAAAAAAAGGGAAGTTTGGGCTCCTGGGTTTGAATAGTTTCCAGGGCAGAACATCAGGTCAGGTTTGATTCAGAAACTTGAATGACGTCACCAGGCTGAGCTTCTCTCTCTCCACTTCTCAACTATAATTCCCTGGGGTTGGGTCCCTGTGTCTTTTTACCAAAAACAGCACTGGCAAGTCTGCATTCCAGTCTTCATTTCTGCAAGAATATCTGAAAAGAGGCCCCATGCCAGGCTGTTCTTGGGACTTCAAGCTACACAACAAACTCTGATTGGACCACACTTAGACTAGTCATGGTCAGGAAGACAGAGTAGGGTTGCTGGTTTAGCTTAGGGGATAGAGTTCACTTCATTGGAAACCCAGAAGATTAAAATCAATGGGGGTCCCCACCCTAGTAAACCTGGGCACTGTTGTCCCATAAAAGGTGGTGGTTATAAACTGGATGGAAGAGCCTCAGAGGTTCACCACATGGGGATCTGCAACCCCCCAGAGCTGGTATCCCTCTGGGTCCTTCCTGGGGGTGGAAAAGAGGGGTACCAAGATTTGAGACAGGGCTGCTGGCGGTCAGTGTTATGAGCCAGTCAGGAAGACCAAGAGGCACAGTGAGCAGAAGTCAGAGAAGGGGAAGAAGTGTGCTGAGCAGAGAGGCTCCTATCATGTGTTGAGGCCTGAGCGGGTCTGAAACAGAGCTCTGGATGGCACAAGGGAGCTCCGGATGGCGCAAAGGAGCTCCTTCCACTGACTCCATCCCCTGGGGGAGGGGGGGCGCAATGGGGTGCATGCTTATCCACCTTTCCTGCTCCAGGTGACTCCCTATCACCTGCCAGGAGACAAGAGACCCCTCTGGGTTTCATGCACCCTAGGCTGGAGGTCTGCAATCAGCAGAAGATCACCCAGGTGGGGGGCTGGCTGCCTTTCCACTGGATAAAGTTCTATGGGCATGAACACTGCCCACAATGCAGGTGAGACAATGTGGATCCAAGGGACACCAGGGCACCTTCCTAGTCTCCTGCGCTTGACTCAGGAATCTGACCTTCCCAGCAGCCACCGCGCTCTGAGACCTCCTTCCAGTTCAGCCATATGCAGCTGTAGTTTGTGCCATGACTTCTGCCCCTGGGTCAATACTCATGATGCCCCTTTCCTTCTCAAAGCACCCTAGTTTGGATGATAAAGTGGGGTTATTCTGCACCTCTCTCCACTCCAACTCGCTGCCCACTCTCTTTCTCATTATAGTGAGGAGGGTCCTGAGAACTGCTAAAACCTGAATGCAAATGGTTAGCAACCAAAACAGCCATGCCCTCCACAGGAGCACCGAGGGGTGGGAAGCTTTCCATCTCTGAGTGTCTGTCCCTTCCATCCCTTCCAGGCTGGGAAGGGCTCCTTCCAGCAAGGAAAGGTAGAGCCGATTCCTTTTAAAGGAGCAAAGAAAAGAGATGCCACATCAAAACTGTTCCAGTCCCAAGGGCTTCTCTGCTTCCACCCACTTCACATTTCTATCCCAGTTTGTGCCCACAATAAGTCCCCTGTTCTAAGGTAACTTGCGTGTGTCTCTTTTTCCTGCCACGAAAAGAGGTAGACCTAAAATAGGCCAGAGCCTGCCTGGGCCTGTGGCCAAATTTGGATGAAAAACTGGGTCAGGTTGGGGAGGGAGGAGGAGGCTGGGACCTCGAGCGCTGGGGCCCCCTCTGTGCCAGGCGCCAAGCTACGCACTCCCCCACCATGGTCTTATTTAATCCTCAAATTACCATAGGTCAGGAATATTATCTAGTTTATGGAGAGGAAATTGGCATCCAGAGTCAGAATTTGGGGCTCACACACTAGCCTTCTGACGCCAGAGTCCGCATTGGGGGGCAGAGGGCAGACGTCCAACCTGCAAGAGGGGAGCTGGCGACTCGGCCATCTGGCCCTGTAAGTTCGCCAGGCCCACACGAAGTTCCCTGGCATGGACTTGTCTGAAGTTCCTTCGCCATTTTAAAAGTGAGTTTTAGGACCGAGAAACAGTCACAAACTACCACTCCAATTTAAGCGGGTTTAAGTGGAAGGGGAAATGCTAGCTTGCTTTGGGTGTCACGAGAGGCAGGGTGCATGTGACATCCTCCTCTGTGAGTGGCAGTTCACTTAGTGCTCCCTCTCTCTTCTTCCCTCTGGGTGCAGCTTTCTCTGTAAGGCAGGAAGAACGCCCAGAGTCACCCCAAGGCTCAACACTATGACTTAATCCAAAAGGAAAACCCTCTCTCCTTCTCCTTTTCTTTCTCCATTCCATCCTGTTTTTGTCTGCCTCGGCATCCATACTAGGACCCAAAGAACAATTTGAACTGGCTCTGCTTAGTCACATCCGTCCAGCTCAGGACCAACCACTGGGTCCCCAAGGATGTGGTGTTAGGGTGGGCTCAGCCTGGCCACAGGCTTCTGCTGAGGCAAGAAAGCTGCAGGACTGTGATTAGTACCAAGAGCAGAGCGTATATTTGTTTGTGGGGCAGGAGGCGTGGCTCCATGTAGGAAGGGGTGCTGGTGGTCAAAACAATACAACCACCGTTCATAGAAAGACGTGTTGCAAGGATAACTCGTTTAAGTGTTTGTCATGTGCTTTTTACTTTGCTTCCCTGAGTACAGCCTTTGATCATTGCAGCCCTAGGCATCCATTAGTCTGGAGATTAGAATTTATTTCAGAAAATGAAAAGAGAAAGAGGCAATGGTCAGCTTTTGACATTCAAAATTAGATGAGGCACCAGACCACAGCCTCAAGGAAGGATGCTCTGGGTTCCTCATCTTTTAGCTGATCAATAATTGGACCAGATGAATTGGAACATGGAGGTTTTCTGCAGGACAGAGGGTGCTATCCGTCTGCTCAGGACCACCTGGCCAGCTCTATGGAGGACCGGACACAGAGAGTCCAAGAATTGCCATCTCATATTCTGACCCCAGGTGTGTAGGGAGACGTGGGAGCAAGCTGGGACATCCATACATCAACAACCCACACAAAATAATAAAAATTTATTATTTTCTGGGCACTGCACTTTGAAGCATTCATTCATTTTTTCAACATCCCTAAGAAAGACTTGATTGCAAGCAAGTTCTCTCAATTGAAAAGCACTGAGACATAGAGAAGAAGGTATCAGATGACCCAACATGGACACTCTGGTGGTTTGGGGTCAATGTGACTGAACAGTAGGGTACCTAGTGAATAGGTCCAACATTATTCTAAGTATGTCTGGAAGAGCATTTCTAGATGAGATTAACATTTAAATCCCTGGAGTGAGTAAAAGGTTGTACTCCCTAATGTAAGTAGGCCCCACCTAGTCAGCTGAAGGCTTAAAAACAAAAAGGCTCCCCTCCCCCACCCCAACTGCCTTGACCTAGGACATGTTTTCTCATGCCTTCAGACTTGAAGTAGTGGCTTTCTTAGGTCTCGAACCTGCTAGCTTTGGGGAAGGAATTCACACCATTTCTCGCTTGAATCTGTGATCTTCAATTCAAGGTGGAACTACCCCATTAGCTCTACTAGGTTTCCAGTTTGCTAATTCCAGATCTTGCTGTTTCCTGCCTCCATAATCACTTAGCAAACTGCTCTATCTATCTATCTATCTATCTATCTATCTATCTATCTATCTATCTATCTATCTATCTATCTAATCTAATCTAATCTAATTGTTTCCCTGGAGACCCCAAGACAAATTCTGGATAGGCTTCAGGTATGGCCAGATCTAGGAGCTTAAACAATGTCATGAAGCTCTGCCATACTTTGCCAGGTCTTAGAAAAGATGTCTTCATGTGCTATACAAGATATTTGGCATTGGCAACCCTCTGCCTCCTAAACTTAGCACTTGAAGAGAGAAAGAACACTTCCCTCCACCCATCTGATTGTCCTCATTTGGGTGATGTGTCTATTCCTGAAATTAATTACTATAATGGAGACTATGTACAAAAGGCAGACGTGCCAGGATTGACAGGTGTAGGGAGTGGGAAGGATTCCTATAGTTCCAAGCTGGGCCCAGCACAGCAGACCAAGTAGTCACTGTTGTTATGCCCATTTTGCAGATGAGGAAGCTGACTCAGAGTACTGAAGTGAGTGGCCACTCAGCTAATAAACATCCGTGCCCAGACTCAAAGACAGGTCTGTGTGTTGCATTTAACTGCTTAGGTGTCTTGAAGCCAAAGCCTTCCAGTACTTCCAACTCTTGGTCCTCACATATAGAGTCACATTCTAAGTGCCTACCTTTATGTGACACATGGTAGGGGTACAGGACATGGGGGCACCTACCTTGCAGCTAGATGGAAGCCTCAAGCCTCGCCTCAGACAACTCTTTTTAATGTGCTTCATTAGACCTCTACTGGGATTTCTCTGCCTACTCAACTACAAGGAGGAAACCAAGTAACAAGCTGAGTCTGCTGGGGGAGGGGGGGGTGTTTGGCATCAGTCCCCACATAACTGTCCTCATCCTCTGCTATATTTTCATCCCTTTAAGAACTGCCCATTTTGGGCTGTTCAAGAACAGATGTTTCTTAACAACCAAGCTTACCATGAATATTTTAGGTTCCCTAATCTTGGTGAATTGTTGGGATTTTATTGGTTTTCTAGGGAGCAGACAAAACCGTTTCCATCAAAGCCTCACTTAAAAAGATAGTGATGGCTGGCATAATGTCAGGCACTGCCTCAGCTATCCATGGCTGCTTATCAAATTGCCCCAGAACTTGGCAGCTTAAAACAACAAAAAAGTATTTATTGTCTCACAGTTTCTGCAGGCCAGGAATGTAAAAGCTCTTTACCTAGGTGACTAACTAGAGTCGCTCATGAAGTCACCATCAGGGTGCCAGCAGGCTACCGTCATCTACTGGCATAGGGGGATCTGCTTCCAAGAAGCCTTCTTATCCTGTGGGTCCCTCCATAGACTGCTTGAGTGTCCTCAGGACATGGCGGCTGACTTCTCTAGATCCTCAAGAGGATAAGCAGGGTGTCCCCAGAGCTACCCTTGGATGATGCACCCTTTATTTCCATCTGTTCTGTCCCCTTGAAGGGGAACAACAAGTCCAGCCGTGCTCCTAGGGAGAAGGATTGGGCTCCACCTTTTGAAAGGTGGATTGAAAGGCTACCTTTCGATAGCCAAGGATTGGTACACACATTTTTCACCAGAGGAAGTACTTTTGTAGAGCACACTATGCCCCCAATTCTTCCTCCCTCCTGTATTCCCACCCTTATCAAGTGTCCTTGCAGTTCTTCCTGTTGGAGGACCATTGGACTTGTTCCTTGATTTGTTTGGATTAACAAAAATGACAGGAATCACAGGAGTTCTGAGTCTCATGCTCAACAGCTCCGTGTCTCCAGTACCTTCTTAGAGTCTCACCAATTCGAGATGAAGAACTTGGGCAAGCCAGTCCACTGACCTCAGGAGAGCCTGAGAGACTCTCTGAGCAGAATCCAACTGGGTCCAGCCAGCACAGTTCTATGGTGCAGAGAATGTTAGCAGTCACTTGCTATATAGGCATGAGGTCTTTAGGCTTGGGAGTCAACCAGGCATCCATCCTACCTCTCCCCAGGCACGTAGCCTTGGGCAAATCACTTTACTTCAGGGGCCTCAGTGATTTCACCTATAAAACTGGATGATGTGATCATCCGCCTAGTAGAGGTTTTGTGACCATGAAACTCATGCCTATATAGTGCAAAAGTAGTGTCCAGCGCTGCGTGATTAACAAAATACTCTGGGCTTGAAGCCGTGATTCCACCACGGACATTGTCATTTGTTCATAAAATTTAGTCATTGCCATTAGCTGTGTCTGAAAAACACAGAGGCCTAAACTAGGTAAGTGTACTTCCTTCCTTTACTCTGTTGCAAATCTTGAGCAGCCTTGGTGAATATGTAGAAACTAGCATCCTGGAGCTATTGTTTCCAGGCCTGGCTGGGAAGAGAAAATGAATCACCAAGAGAGTGTGTGAAGGGGAATTGGAGCCTCTAGTTTTCAAAAGAGGAGGGGGAGCAAGAAAAAAAAAGGAGATAAAAAAGAAAGGAGCAGAGACTGGGAGGGGGAGACTTTTGGGAAGGAGAGACACAAGAATGGTGGGCCAGGAAAGAGGAGCCCAATTAGCCAGGCTGGGTAGAAGCCTCCTGAAAGAGTGAGTTGGTACCTGGAGATAGCCAGGTACTTGGATAGCTGATTTTGCATTAGCATTTGTTGAAAACATTTGAAGAGTCTTGGAGAAGCTGAACAGCTCAGAACACTAAAGAAGAAGCAAAGAGAAGATAGAGAAAGACAGACTAGATTTTGCAAAGAGCTTGCCTCAGGTTTGGAGAAGCAGAGAGGGCATCATCTTGGACATGTGTCTTTGAAAATGCTGGGACTAAAAATGGTAACTGGGGTAAGGCAACTGGCCATTTGTGGCAATAAGGACTTTGTTTGACTATCTGTTTTCCTGGTTAATTAACCTTGTTACCAAAACCCTGTTGTTAAATTGCATTTGACTGGCAACTCCTATGAGTGGGTGGTAAGAATCTGAAAGAATCTGGCAGCAGAAGCCACATTTAAAAGTATTGCCTTCTTTTCCCCCCCCACTTTGGCTGTTGGTTGGAGGCATCTGCCCTATTTTGTCCTGATTTCAGGCCTATTGTCCTAACACCCTTGTTCAGACAAGGATAATATTTAACTCTGTGGCTCAAGCATCTGCTGTAGCTCCCTAGTTCCACACTAAACTCTGGATTTTGGCTTCACCACTTACTGAGTAACTTCAGGAAATGACTACACTTCTGTGAGTTTCCTCATTTGTTAGTAAGATCACTACAACACTTACTTTGTCACATTGTTGTGGGTGTTAGATCCTTTGAGCCTTAGCCAGACAGTTCCCTATACCTGACATGTCTAAGGTACAAATAACAGTAGTAAGTTACTCTTGCTATCCATAATGAGAGTTCCTCCATCTTATACATGAAAGGGCTAGATTTGTCCTGTGATCCCTTAGGACACTGATGCTGGAAACCATCATGCTAAAGGCCTCCCATAGGTGGGGGAGATAAGGTGGAGACACCTGCCCACACACACCCATGGGCAAAATTCTAGACACCCCCACACCCCATCAGCAGCATGCCAATCTTCTTGTCTGCTTTGTATACTGGGGTGCCCTGTATTAGATTGGTCAGACATCAGTTTCTTTCCTTTAAAAAGAAAATTGGAAATGAATGGATAAGATGGTCTGCAAGGGCTTTCCTGACTTCACATTTTGAGATTTTGAGATTTCACTGCAAGGAAGTGACTAAGGTCCATGCCTGTGATAGTGATGCAGCTGAAAACTGTATTGGGTGCCATACTACCTGGTGGCCAGGGTCCGAGAAAAAGACCTGAAAGAGAAAACGAGAAGTGCAAAAAGGGTAGATAAACTGATGAGCCAAGAGAAGTGAGGAGAGACATGAGAATGGCGGACAAATAGAACAAGCCCATATGGTCAGGCTAGGTGGGAAGCCCTTGGAAGAGTGAGCTGGTGGTGGCAAGGAACCATAGTGGGAGAGTGGGTGGCAGAAAAGTAGCCAGTGTGGAGAGTGTGGCACCACAGCAAGGTGGTATGGAAAGCTGGTATCTGGAGAGGGCCAGGGACTTGGAAAGCTGAGTTTGCATCAGCATTTGTTGGAAAAGTTCAAAGAGTCTTGGAGATCCCACAGCTTGGAATACTAAAGAGAGAAGAAGCAAAGAGATGATGGAAAAGGAAAACTGGACTTTGCAGAGAGCCTGCCTCAGGTTTGGAGGGGCAAAGGAGTACCATCTTGGACTTGTCTTTGGGACTTTCAGACTAAACCATAATTGGGTAAAATAACTAACCACTTGTGGCATTAAGAACTCTTTGTTTTCCTGGCTAATTTTTCTTGTTAATAAAACCCTGTTGCTAAAATTGCAACGTGACTGGCAGCTGCTACACGTGGGTGGGTACGAATCTGAGTGGCAGAAGCTGTATTTTAAAAAGTGCCGCTTTTTTTCATGTGACTTGCTGGTTAGAGGCTCTGCCCCATTGGCACATGATTTCACCAGGAAGTGATGAAGGTCTGAGCTGTGGGCATGAGGGGCGGTGGGACCACTGTTCAGCTGCCCAGTGCACTCAAGTGCCAAGGCAAAGC
>PVHY01010345.1:0-52305 GCA_004024945.1 Uropsilus gracilis | reverse complement strand
TACGCCAGGTGCGGCTCCTTCCCCTTCCCCCTTTAGCAACTCAGTCTGATCTGGGGTTAAGCTGAACAGCCAGGGTCCATACAGATGCAAATGGTCGATCTGCCTACCTCTTGGGTGTTTCCCTGACGCTGCCCAGGAAAGGCCACGGGCTGTTGCAGGTGGGGAGCCCACCTGTCTCGCGCGTGGTCTCCTCACCCAGGTGCTGGCGCTAGCTGCTCCTCTCAGGCAGGTTGGAGACCCCTCTGCAGGTGACTCCCGTCCCCGAGAGAATCTCAGTCCACTCCCGGGACTTTGGGGTTGGCGGCGGCGCGGGGCGCGGTTACGCCAGGTGTGGCTATAAAAGGAAAAAACTTTAATATCCAATGTCAATTGCAATTATTTAAAGGAACCATGCTATGTCATATCTATGTACTGTCAAATATGAGGTAATCATTAAAAGTAACAATATAAAGAGATTTCATTGGTTTTTGAGGACATGTCTTCAGTAGAATATGGAAATAGAATAGAATAAAGAATAAATACCAAATTATGTGTAGACACTGAGAGGAAGCAATCAGGAAAACAAGAGCCATATCTGGACATGGCAATTGGAATGGGAACTGTACTTGGCTACTGATCCAACTGTGGAGACTAGCAGTCAGAGAATGAGGACATCAAGGCTGGCAAGAAGCAGGTTTATTAGTACCAGAACTGACTCAGCAGATTCATATCCAAAGGCTGAGTACCCCTAACAGGCAGTTACAGTTTACATGTACTGGTGTTTTGGGTGGGCTATCACTGGTGGTAGTACAAGGCCTGATGTGACAAAGATAGAATGAGGAAAATTTAAGGAGGAACTGGGCAGCATACCAGTAAACTGAGTCAGTAAGTCATGGGTGCTATTTCTTAGGTTATTGTGCTTCAGCATATTTTAGGTTATCAAGCTTTCACCTGGTCATCATACTTAAATAAAACTTGAACTATATTTAAGAAAATAGTATGCACATTATCTGATGGGAAATAAGCGAAAATATCAACCATGGTTATTAACACAGCAAGGTGGGTTCGTTGAAAATTAGTCTTATTTTTCTTTTCTATTTGTCTCCTCTTCATGTTTTCAAAATTTCTCTGTTAATCAAGTTAATTTTTTTGTTTTAAAATTATTTCACTGTTTATAGTATAGTTCCATTTTACATTGACAGAACTGTCCTCATGACAGGACAGAGATCTGCCATGCAAGGAAATTAGGTTTTTATTAAGCTTGCGGAAAGACGTACCACAATAACTCAAGGATAGCTGCATCAATCACACAACAGTCAGCCCCAAGATCTGAAGTGGGTATCACAAAGGGTAGCCAACAGCAGTTGGCACACAGGTGCTAACCTGAAACATTGTTTTCCAGTGGGTATCTCCTAAAATGTTTAGTAAATAAATCACTGGAAACAGTATGTAAATGGAACAGGGTGACACTTCTGCAGAGTGTAGGCACTACTATATGCACCTGTGATGTTTCTACAAACCTCATCTGTGATGATGGCTGAAATATGTTTCCGTATGGAAATCTTAGGCCAAAAATTAGATAGCCACACATAGCAAACCTACACACATGAATGAAAATGGTGCCATGTTAGGGTTTCAAAAAGAACTGGAGCAAGAAAGATTAATCAAACAGCAGATCCTCATCCTTCTCTTCAGCCAGAAGATTAGCAGGCTCTATCACCTCTCCAGCCACCCTTTGTTGCACCAAATCCTTCTCAGATTTATCCGTGAGCACCGCTTTCTTCTGTATTTTCTTTAAGTTGTAGAACTTTTCTTGTTCTCTTTCATCCAGCTCCATGATGATTTAAGTAAGGATAGTTCAATCCTGAGAATGAACACATGTTTGATGGCGTTTATACGCCAGTTGGTTATCTTAATAGCTTCATCCAAAGTAACAAAGGAAATCTGCACTGAAATTAGTTCCACCAGCAGTTCCACCACTTTGGCATAATTCCTCTTTCATTTAGCCAACTGCTCCCATCTGGTTAAAGCAATAGTTCATAGTAGGTATCTGTGCCTTCACGGTAATGTTCAAATACTGATGAAGTAATACCTGCAATAGTGTCTTTCTTTGCTCATATCTTCACCTGGGCTTTGTTTACATTTTGGATAACTGTGGTGCTAAAGTCCCTGCAGTGAACTTAGCCTCAGCGAAAAAGCAGCTTTTCTCATCACTTCACCCATCAACATTTCAGTCTCTGAGTCTCTGTTATCTTCTTTAACATTTGTCAAAATCGAAGGGTTAAGGCATCAGATTTTTCTTCAGGAGGTTTCCACCTGTCTGTGATACTTTTAATTTAGCTTTTATGATGGTCAGGACCCTTGACTGTGTCCAGTGACATGGGTGGTTGAGAGAGGGTATGCCCTGGATGGACACCCCTCCCTTTCCTATTGTTATGGTGGTGGTGGGGGGGGTTGGGACTACCCCCTTTTTAATTTCTTTTTTTTTTTTAACTATGGGTTCTTCCCCCTGCACACAGCAGCTGCTTGGAGATCAAACCTTAGCGACCAGGATAGACATAGAGGTTTATTTCCAGATATGGGGAAAACAAACTAAGAGTCCAGCCCCTCACAAATGTTTTAAATGGAATAGAGCCCCACTTTCGCTCCTCAAGGAATTGTGTGGGGGTTACCTCAGGTGGGTCTCAGGCAGGTCTCTATGAGGCAGGCCTATCCGAGTTTCACCGTGGCTCCGCACTTCACCAGGGTCACCTCTCCTCTGCCTTCACACAACTCTCGATCCTCAGGAACCCGAATGCCAGGGAGGCGAGGAAGCTCCAAAGGACTCAGCTCCTGGGTCCTTCTCCTGAGGCCCAAAACTTCCGCGCCTGAAGTCAATTTCCAGGCTCTTGCTCTCTGCTCTCCTCTCCTCTCCTCTCCAAAATCATATCTCTACCTTTCTGTCCCCTTTGTCTCTTTCTTTTTTTAATTTTTATTTATTTATATATTTATATATTTTTTAAGACTAGGTCTCACTATTTTTACCCATGGAACCGCAGGCTCTCATTGCCCTGTGTACCACAGACTTAAGCAATCCCCAGCCTCAGCTTCCCAGGTAGCTGGGATTACAGGTGCGCACCACCACGCCCAGTTATTTTTTTTGGAACTCGGGCTCACTACAGGCCCCAGTGGGACTCAAACCGCGATTCCTAGCCCTGGCCGCTTCATAGGCTGAAGCTTACAGGCACGAGCCACCGTGGCCCGCCTCTTCATCTCTTTTTTATCCTTTTCTTTGCTCCCAATTCACAACAGCACCCTTGGTAGTCTGTACCTCCCTTTTCCCTCTGGGCCTTTGGGAGTCACCACCTCAGGTACCTCATTAACATAATCACCAAGTCAGCCCGGATAATCACTTTACAGTAAAAAGGGGAAGTGGCCTTTTCTGACCTCAGGCTAGTCTTAGTCTCTGTGTCTTTCAGATGCAGGTGATAGCAATGCCCACATTCCTTTCTCAGTGAAAGGAATTGGGTACCATATTGGGTCCCTGGCTTCACCATCCATCCCAGGATGGGAAGAGTCTAGATACCATCTCCACCACCAGTGGGCTCTCTGGTGGGCCTTCTTGCTGGCTTCTGGTCAAGTTAATTTTGTAAGCAGGGAAAACAAAGTTTGAAAATATACGGCTATCATAAAATATTCATAAACATTTTTACTATTTAAAATGCAAAATTTACCTCAATATTCATTAGTATTTTTAAAATATATTCTAGTCAAGATTCTACCAGACATCTTTAATCTGCAGTATTTTTTAATATCTACCCTCAAAGGATCATTTTCTCTGTTAAACATTCATATTCAAAAAGAAAACACAAAGTACAATAGTCTTCTCATGTGATTGGTGAGATGAAACCGGTGATAATTTGGGGGATTAGCCAGCTTTTTCCTTCCCTCTCTGTATGTATTATTATTCATCACCCAAGAAATTGCCTGGAAACAGGGTACTGCCTTTTGTAAGTAGATGTTTTAAATATTGATGGAACTAAGTATTTGGTTTTCTGAGGCTTAAATATTGTGTTTAATTTTGTGTAAAAATGATAATCCCGTAAGATTTACTTTTTTTTCTTTTTTTGCAAAATTCCTGAACCCAGTCTTTCAGTGCTAGATGTAGGAGACAGTATACTCACCATTTTTTGCAGACATTGGCTGGGGGAAAGTCAAATGTTGGTGCTAACGGTGTTCAGTTACATTTAAGTTATTTCCTTCCGTATTATGAAATTTTCAGAAAATACCAACCCAACCGAAACAGCAATTCCCCAGGCATCAGTCCTGTTTTTTTGTGTTCTCACTTTCCTGCCTCATTGAGTGGATAGCTATGATGAGAAAGACCCATCTATTTGTTGAGTTATGTGAAGCAAGGAACAGCCTTCCTTCTGAATAGCCACTATCACCAGCCCCTGTATTGCCATGATAGAGTCTACAATAATCTCACTCCCTGGCAGAAGACTACAGGCTGGACAGCCAGAATGAGGGGTGTGAAAGAAGGCAGCTACCCAAAAAATATCCTCTTTTCTTTCATTCCCTGTCTTCTGTCCATTCTGAAAAAGCTAAAATTATTTTTCTGTTGATTTAGTAATGTCAATATTTACTTTGCTCTATAGCCCAGATCTGAGATAGTTTTAAAAATTGACTAATAACTATTATATGCTTGAAAGTGGGCAACCAAAGACTTTTTAATTTATCTTTTACACATACAGGCCTGCTTCTCTCTATGAAGCAGGATACAAGCAGGCCATTAGCATTTACCTTTAACCTTGATACACCTATCTGCCTGCTTCTCTCTACAAGCAGGCTACACACTGTTCATTAGCATTTACAGTGATCACCTTTACCATTTATATGCAAAAGCCAGCCAGCTGCTCTCTGCCTTCAGCTCCAAAAACTGCAGAAGAAAAAAACTAAAGACAGTTTAAACTCTACACTTGTGGGTTCTTTCCAACATCCCCAGCCTTCTCAACCAAAATACCAAACCAATGCAAGACTATCAGTGCAGACTAATTTATTTCTAACAAAGTGATTTCTAATTATCCTAATAACTACACAAGAAACATGTAAGTAAGACTCAGATTACTTTAACATTGTCCAAAACCTTTCTCGGCATTGTCCAAAGTCCTTTTCCAGATTGCCCAGAAATCCTCAGTCTCTCAGTCCTGATCATCTCACCAAAATCAGTCAGTCAGAGTTCAATCCGCGTTTGAAGACATCTTTCTTTGGGGCGCTCCTTTAGCGTGCTCCTCCTTGTCTTCACGCTGCCTTCTCCTTGTCGCCTTCAGGTAGCAGGAATTTCATGGTACCAGACTCAGCCAAGTTCACTTTCTTTTCAGGCCTAACTTTTGCACGGCCTCTTCCAGACACCAGTCAAACTCAGCAAAACAAACTCCAACATGGAGTTCAAATCTGCAAACTTCTTAACTGCATTTAGCACACATGCTGCCAGTCTGGGCCAGCCAAAGGCTACAGGTCCCCAGGCCCGGCCAAGTCCACATGGCTCACATCTTTACTCCATAAGATGACCGATTCCCTTCTCTCCTCCATTGAACCTCTCTCTCTATCCGATCTCCATATTGGCCTCCGAACCCATATTCGAATCCCAATCTTTGTTTGCACACCCTTTATATACCCTGATTTCCCGCCTTCCAGGAAACCTGTTTCACCTTGACCATTTCACTTTTTTCTCCCCCTGCATCTCCCTGAAAGAAAATTCCAACTAAGGTCATTCTGACATTTTAGCATACCTGTCCTTGAAATCTGCAATCTTAAACAGGAGACAATGGTGGGGGGGAGGTGAGCACACCCTATGCTCATTTTCTGAAGCATAATAAAAATATGATTTAGCTTATTTTTCAGAAACAACCTGGAATAAGGGTGTTTACCTTAGGGATTGTTAGAATTATATATATGTATATTTTACATATAAAATTATATATAATTCTATATGTGTATATAAAATTGTATATATATGTATATATATATATATAAAATTAGGAGTGTATATACACACACACAGAGCAAATAACAGCTTTTCATTCAAGATCATTTCACCAAAGGTTGATGAGAAAATAACAATCCCAGCCAGTGATATGAGAAGACAAGCTTTCTTTAACCTCTTTTCACCTAAGAGTTCAGATTATAAGAGTCTATTGATGATGTTAAGTGAGGATTTAGAATATAAATGAAGTCCTTAGAATAATGCTGGCATTCATAATTATTGGCACACTACTGGTTATTATCACTGCTGTGTTTGGGTTTAGGGCCTCTCTTTTCCTGTCCTCACTACACTTAATGTGCCACTTAATCAGTTACTAGTTTATCACAATACCTTATTATTTAATGACTATGAGATTTTGTTTTTCATGTAGCTATATCTTATTCCCTTAAGTAATTTAAATTTTGTAAAAAAGAAGTCTACTTTTCTATTGCCATTATCTATTACTGATTTTGCATAGAATATTGGTTTGTTGAATGGATTAAATAAGACGATATGAATGCTTTGATCAGTCTCTAACATGTGAGACATAATAAAAGTTAACATGTTATTATAAAATATATGTGTATGCTGGTAATTTAAGAAAGACATCGCATGTGTGTATGATATTTTATATGCAGATTTTAGAAAGTTATGTACAGATTGATTTTTTATGATTTTTAAATACACCATGTTTTCTTTATAAAATGATAGTGTCTTATGAATCAATCATTTTCAAGATATTGCTTGTATCAGTATATATTTTATATTGAAATTGCTCACTCTGAATTACTCTTGATTATCAAAACAATTAAGTGAAGGATAAATATTAGAATGAAATCCCTGAATACCATGGAGAAACATGTTGCTCCTCAACTATTGCAATTTTAAAAACATTTGCTTTCTTTAATCTTCTTCTAAAATTAATTTCCATTGTTTTAAGTAGTTATTTAGAAGTCTATCTCATGAGATTTTTTGCTTTGAGAAACTAAATAAATAGGGTAAAATTTATTCAACAATGTGAAAAAATATTTTACAATGTCGAGGTCAAAGAATTTTTATTAAGTTCTATTAAGTTCAAGTCATTATTAATATTAATAACAATGGAAAATAATAAATATCTAAGTTAAAGACCTGGAATTTTTGTAGAGAAATTGGTTTCCATTAGAGTCATGATTATGGTATTTTACTGTGGTTTATTACTGAATAAATCAGTTTGAAAAATTAGAATTTGTTTAATCTATTTAGTTATGTAGATATGAATGGAACTTGGGTTCTAATTAATTCTATCAAAATATTTTGTAGTTTGGTATTGTTTAACAATAATACAGTTAGATCATTAAATTATTCTTCTTACAAGCTTTTATTTTTAATATCTTTGCAGCTAAATAGGGGTTTCTCTTTGCTTCATTTTGAACTATTATTGTGTTAACATTTATTAAGCATTGATTAGGTGTCAGAAATCATACTCATTATAAGCATGAATTAGTATTATTCTCATTTTACAGATAAGAAAATGAAGTCTTAGGGAAAGAGAAGATATTAAGCCTTAAATGTCTAGGGAAAAATTGTAGCAAAATAGATAAACATTGTTGAAACATTTGCTTATTACATCTGTGACACATTACCCAGTAATGCAGCATCACAAGCCAAAAGCTCATTACCCAACTTCTTTAAAATCTCACATCCTAGAGCAATTGGCACAGAACTCGCTCTGTATTTGTTGGGTCAATGAATTATCAACTAGTATGCTCTCATGCTGAAAATGTAACTTATTTATATTTAAATAAAGCTTTTTAGGTAGGGAACAAAACACTCACCAAACCTGTTTATAACTTAGAGACAGACAGCTAACTGTATGACTAACTAGTATTAAATCTATTGTAAAGTACTTAATTTCTCTTTGCCTCAATTTCTTTATTTGTAAAACACAGTTGATAATATTTCAGAGTTGTAAAGAGAATAAATTATATAACATGCATAAATGTGTCTTCTTAAGGGTTGGCATAGAATTTGACACAGATGAGGAATTTACTAGCTTTATTGAATAATTTTTAAAAGATAAACCATAAATAGAGAATCTGAATAGGATCCATATCAATGAAAATTTCATCAATAATTAATATTTTTCCAGAATAAAAATTACCAGGTCCAGATGGATTCACTGGTAATTTCTTCCAAATATTTAAGAAAGAAATTATATCAATTCTTACATAGAAGATAGAAGCAGAGGGAATACTTCCTGACTCAGCCCTAAAGATTGCATTGCACCAATACCAAAACCAAAGACATTGTAAAAAAAAAAAAAAAAAAAAGCAATATATATCAAGAACATAGATGTAAAAACCCACAAACAATTATTATCAAATTGAATCCAATGATGTATAAAAAGAATTATCTGGGCACGGTGGCTCATGCCTGTAAGCTTCAAATCTATGAAGCGGCTGTGGCTTGGGATGGCGGTTCGAGTCCCACTTGAGGCAACATAGCGAGACCTAGTCCCAAAAAATAGCTGGGTGTGGTGGTGCATGCCTGTAATTTCAGCTACCTGGGAAGCTGAGGCTGGGGCTCGCTTGAGTCTGTGATACCCCAAGCAACGTAAGCCTGCAGTTAATGGGCAAAATTAGCGAGACCCAGTCTAAAAAAAAAAAAAGAATTATCTTCCATACCAACAAGTGAAATTTATCCAAGATATACAAGACTGGTTTCAGATTCAATAATCCATTAATGTAATCAATCATATCACTAAGCTGAAAATGAAAAAAAAATCACATGATCATATTGGTAGACTCAGAAAAAGCTTTTTATAAAATTTTCCACACATTTTATAAATTAGGAATAGAGAGAGGGTCACTTCCTCAACTTCATAAAGAATGCCTACAGAAAACTACAATGAGCATCATACTTACTGGTAAGAAACTAGCAGATTTGCAGTTAAGATCAGGAACAAGGTAAAAATATCCACTATTACCACTGCTTTAGAGCTCTGTTTTTGAAGTCCTAGCTAGTACCGTAGGGAAGATAATGGAAATGAAAGGCACATAGACTGGGAAGGAAAACATTAAACTGATTTTGTTCACTAATAACATGATTATTTATGTAGGAAAGAGTTGACAAAAATGCAAAACAAAAAATAAACAATTACAGCAAAATGTTAGCATAGTAATATACAAATGTCAATATTTTTTCTATCTACCAGTAATAAAAAACATAGACCAAGGAGGGAGAGGAGGGAGAGAATGGGGGCAGGAGAGGGCACAAAAGACTAAAATGGCATACAGGTGGTAAGGTGATGGGAGAGCATGGGGGTAGACAGTGATGTTTTATATATATATATGTGTGTGTGTGTGTGTGTATGTATGTATGTATGTATATGCATTTAGATATGTAAGTGCAAACAATAAAAAGTAAAAAAAAGAAAAGAAAAAAACAATAAAATATTATAAACACATTATCACTTACATCATTACCCTCCTAATTGAAATACCTATGTAAAAACCTAACAACATAGTTCAAGATCTAGATCAGAAAGCAACAAAACTCTTGTCATATATCACATAAAGTCAATGAAGAAATTGTCCATATTCATAGGAAGAGTAAATATTATCAACATGTCACTTCTTTATCTCAATCAAAATTCCAGTAAGTTAATTTGTGGATATTGATAAATTGACTCTAAACTCTACATGGAAAAGCAAAAGATGCAGAATAAACATGTTAATGCTAAAGGATAACAAAGTCAGACCATGGATGCTGTTCAACTTCAAGACTTCCCTGAATATAATATAATAATATTCCCTGAATATATAAACATTTGATTACACATTGTACTGCTGAAAAAAACAGATTAATGGACTAGACTAAAGTCTACAAAATTAGACCCATAAATAAAATGAATTGATCTTTAGAAGAAAAACAATACAATTAACAAAGTAGTATTTTCAACAAAAGGTGATGAAAAACCAGACCCCTAACACAAAAAATGTGAATATAGCCACTCACCTTATCCTCTTAACTCAAAATGAATTGTACACCTAAATGTAAAATGCAAAACTACAAACCTCCTAAGAAGTAATATATGAGGAAACTAAGATGACTTTCACTATGCTGATGACTTTTTTTAAATATAATGTCAAACCAAAACACTAATTCAAAAGGACACCTGTATTTGTATGTTTATTGCAGCACTATTTACAATAGCCAGGATATGGAAACAACCCAAATGCCCTAAAACAGAGAAATGGATCAGAAAGTTGTGGTATATTACAATGTTGTGAAATTTATATATAAATAAATTAAAAATTAAAAAAAAGAAAGTTGTGGTATATTAACACAATGGAATATTATTCTGCAATCAAAAAGACAGATTTTATGTGTATGTGATAACATGAATGGACCTAGTGGGAATTATGTTAGTTAGCAGAAATAAGTCAGAAATATAAAGTGAAATTCTGGGTGATATTACCTAGAGGCAGGATATAGAAAAACCAAACAAAATGACAAGGAAAATTTAAAACTAACTGTTAGAAGAACAAAAGCATAGAGCAAGAGATGGGGAGAGGGACAAAACTGGGAGAGGTATGGGCACAAGAGATTAAGATGATGGTGATAAGTTGGTGGGAGAACCTCAGGGTAGTCAATGATGTAAAATATATGTATATGTGCCATTAATTAAAGAAATAAAATTTTAAAGTATAAGTTAATTAGTGATAAAGCAAATATTATTTAAAAATAAAAATGAACTGTCAGAAACATGATCCATGAAAGAGTAGCTGACTAATTCAACTTATTACAATTAAAAACCAACTACAAAATGCAGTGTCTACACAATGGGGAGATAAACTATAAACCGGAAGAAAATATTTGTGAAAGACACATCTGATAAAGGACTGTTATTTAAAACATAGCAAGAACTCACATAACTCAGCATTAAAAAAAGAAACAAGCTAATCTAAAAATGGACAAAAGGTGTAAGTAGACATTTTATCAAAGAAAATAGATCGGTGGCAAGTTGGCAAGTGAAATATATTCGACACCTTGCATCATTAGGAAACTGCGACTTAATCCAATAAGATAACTCTAAGAATAGCTAAAATCCAAAAGACTGACAACATCAAATGCTGACACAGATGTGGAGCAACAGGAATTCATACATTGCTGGTGGAAATGCAAAATGGTACACCACTTTGGAAGACACCGTGGTAGTGTCCTACAAACTTAAATGTACTCTTAACATGGGATCCACCAATCACACTCCTTGGCATGTACCCAAATTAATTGAACACATCAGCCCACACTGAAATAAAACAGCAAATCAAACCCTGCATGTGAATATTTATAATAGTTTTAATCAGTCTTGGAAGTACCCCAGATATGCTTCAGAAGGTAAATGGTTAAATAAACTGGTACTTACAGGTTGTGGGACCTTCAACAAGATTTAAAGGAAATGCACTGTCACACTATGAAATGACCTGAAGGAAGTTTATGTATATAGTCATATACAACTGAAAGATATATACATATACATATACAACTGAAAGAAGCCAATCTAGGAAGACTAAATACTGTATGCTTCAAACTATGTGACATTCTTGAAAAAGTAAAATGGTGTAAATATTTTGTAAAGCCAGTGTTTATCAGGACCTGTGGGAGAAGGAGATTGAATAGGTAAATACCAGAAGGTTTCTATGGTAATGAAACTATTCTATATGATACTACATATCATACATTTCATGTGTATGTATGTATCATACATTTCATAGTGATACATATCATTATACATTTGTCCATATCCAAAGACAATATAACATAACACCAAGTGACCTTAATATAAACTATGGACATGGGAAATGATGTGCCAATATAGCTACATTGATTTTAATGATAGTGTAACCTGTTAAGAATGGAAGAGATTGTGTGGAGTGGAGGATCATGTGATTACATGGGAACACTGCACTTTTCATTTGATTTTTCTGTAAACCTGAATCTATTATAAATAAATTTTATTTTTCTTAAATATAGGACATTATTAAAGATAAACGTTTTATATACAGAACAGTGGCTGATATTGTAGGCTCTTTAGTCATACTGTCAGGCTTTAAATCCCAGTATCACTTTTTCATGACTTAATTTCTTCATCTCTGAAATGAGGATAATAAGATATTATTATCTCATATGTTACGTAATGATGACACCTAGCTCAGAGTTTTGAAGAGAAGGAATGAAATTTAAATTGCTTATGAATGTCTCATAATTCAGTTCAGTTCAATAAACTGTAGCAGCCATTTTCTTTACAAATTTAGAAGTATTTTCTTCTACAGTCTCTTCCCTTATGGTCCTGGATGGTTCCACAATCCAGTCCAATCCAATCCAATACCCACCTCACAAGATTGGTTAACTGTCCTCATGGCTGGTGGAGAAGCTGCAGTTCAGACACTCAGTGGTTGGCCAAGGTCTTAAAATTAGTGAGTCACATAGCCAGGACTTCAGAAGTGGCTTTTGTCTTCCAAACCCTTCCAAACTATTTCCATCAATTTTCCAATGCCCATGATATCCCTGTTTCTTCACCACTTTTTGTTTGATTCTCTTCCTTTCCAGATCCCCAGCACAACATGGACAACAGATTGTGGATGAGACAGTGAGTCCGCAGAGCCTGGAGAACTATCTGTACCACAGATATCACCCCATGGGAGAGGTGAGAGGGCTCACAGCAGGAAGGGCTGGGTGGTAGTCCCAGCATGCTTGGCATGGGTCAGGGAGGGACTAGAGAAACTCAGAACATGAGGCTGGGGGGTTCCCAAACATCACCCCTTGCTTACTAGCATTCATACCACAAATTCTTTTATATGAAATAAAACAGCAAATCAACCACAAAAAAAGGAAAATAATACCCTCACCATTTTGCTCTTGCAAACATGAGCCAAAATTAAGACCAATTTTTACTCAATTTTTACTCAGCTGGGTTAAGCAGGGTGGAGCGGATCATGCATGAACATGGGACATAGAATGAAGAAGCCTTTTGGTGCACATAGAGTTGACAGTATGGCATTTCTTGTAGGCTGCAAGGAACACAGGCAACAGTTTTCAAGGGAGGAAATCTTTTTTCAAAAAAATGATTGTATTTTTACAAGAATAAATTTGGTGGTTTCCAAAACTAGATAGAGAAAAAAAAAAAGAAAAGAAAAAAGAAATAGCTACTATATATGCATATATGCGGGGTGTGGATGTGTGTGTGTGACATTATGCAAAACCTTTTTGGGGTATAAATTTTCAAAAATGGAATTGCTGGGTTAAAGAATATGCATATCTAAATTTGTTATATAAATATATGTTACCCTCCAGACAAGCTTTATCATCTATTCTCTAAGTATTCAGGAATATTCTAATATTCCCCCCCAAAATTTCAGAGCACAAGAAAGAATTGAGTGTAGGAATTATCTGGTAACATCCAATAACTATTTTAACATGTCATATTTGCAAATTCCCTTATTCCATTTACTCTTATGTAACCCCTAATTTTCTGACTTACATGGTGTAAGAATTGTAAGTAAATCAGCATTTACTCAGTTCTGCTCAAGTTAATCAAAATGATTAACTTGGGTTTGACTTAGAAATTCCTGCTGGCATGTCCTGTGAAGGGTATCTCCAGCTTTTTAATCCGGAACTTTGGGCATTACTAGCAAAGACTACTGTTGGAATCCATAAAGACTTAAGAAGATGCTGCAAAATAATCCTGAAAATTCTGACTTGACTGGGGACAACATGTAAATTATGTCTAGTGACCATTTGAAAGATGTGTTGTAACCTAGAGAGAATCATATTAGCAGAAATAAGTCAGAAGGAAAAAGATAAAAACGATATGGTCTCACCTATAGATGGGATATTTAAATAACAAACAAAAGGCCAAGAGAAAGTCAAAATAAGCTAACAAGCAGTGAGGGAGGGGAATGAGGGAGTAATCAGAGGAGGGAAGAGCACAAGAAGATCAAGATGAAGTTCATGGGTGATAATGTGGAGGGAGAACTCTGGGGAATGCAATGATGTGTATAGTTATATATATATATATATATATATATATGCATAAATATGCAAACAAAATTATTTTTTAAATAAATAAATAAAAAGAAAGAAGTGTTGCAAAATTGTTAAGTCTCAATAAGGGATTGATCTGTAAATTTCAACAAGGGCAAAGTAGATCTTCTAAAAAAATGGGAGTGGCACGATTCATAATAATTTGTCAGTTTCAACTGCCAGCTTGTTGAGTACATAACTATTGCCACGCAGAGCTAAGAGTCCAGAGTGCAGTATCTTACAAAGAGAGTTATCTTAGAGTTAAGCATATATCTTTTTATTGATACCCACAGTTCATCCCTGGTTATTTCAGATCTATCAATGGATGAGCCAGATAAGTGAGAAGTACAAGGATGTGGTGACTCAGCATTTCCTTGGGATGACCTATGAGACCCGGCCCATGTATTATTTGAAGGTGAGCAAAAAGGTCGAGCACTATCTTGCTAGGAAGGAGACTTTCCCACTCAATCCAAAGAGATTTTATTCACTAGTTGGGGGTTCTTGGTCAGAAAAGTGGACAAGCTTCAAAGAGGTAGTGCAGGAAGGTTTTCCCTTTTCCATCCTGAAACAGGTTTTTAAAATCTAAAACTTACTGTGGTTTTTATACCTTAATAACCTGGATGGAATCAACTGCAGAATAAAGAGAATTAGGAATGGTTGAGTGGGACTGTGGGCAGAGGACTTTAAAAGACTAAGGCCTAGAAGTGGAAAAGCTTATTTCTCAGTTTTCTTTGTGCTGAGCCTCCCTCACCCCCTCTAAGAATGGAGGCCTTAACATCATGGAAAGTGACTGATCAGGATCTTGGACTTTCTACATGAGTGGTTTTCAGTCTGCTATGAAGTTCTCAAGGGCACCCACAGAGCTGGGAGAGAAGGGCAGCATAAGGAAAACTCTCCCATTCATGAGTGGACTGGAATCAGTTCACTTTTCATGTGTAGTTTGGGTGTTATTTTACTGTTCTTTTATCAAACACCTTTGAAAGTAATAGATAATCCTCAGCTTTGTTTGTCTTCATTTTTATGGTTGGGGACAAGATCTAGAGAAGTGAAATGACTTGGACTTTGGATGAGGCAAAAATAAAAAATGTCCTTGGAGTATATTGGAGTTGAACCTGTATATACATTTATATATATTTTGAGACTAGGTCTCCCTATGTTGCCCAGTACCATGGATGGACTCAAGTGATCCCCAGCCTCAGCCTCCCAGATAACTGGGATTACAGGCATGCGCCACCATGCCCAGCTATTTTTTGAGACTAGGTCTCGCTATGTTGCCCTGTGTGGATCTGAAACCCATGGATTCAAGTGATTCCTAGTCTTGGCCTCCATTCTTAGGCTGGGATTAAAGGCACGAGCCACCACGCCTGGTCTTGGACCTATGTTTATCTCAATTTGAAAGTTTCTCATAGATAAGATCAATCCCACTCACTCACAGTGGCCTTCAATGAAGAACAGTGTCCAGGCCATTTACAAATCCAAAACAGATGGGACTTACAAATGAGGGTGTGTTTACAGTTTCTCCTCCATCAAAGAGGACCCATAGTTGGTTAATTCCCACCCCTTTGAAAGAGGAGAGGGTCTTTGTTGCTGGAGTGGGGCTGAACTGATGTACAAGAGTGACAAGTGGGATGAGAGGAAAGAGGATTGAGCTATCAGGTTATGGGGTTTTTAACAGAAAGGGGAATTTAAAGATTTAAGAAGTATTACAGCTTATGTGTGTGGATAGCGTCACAGGTTCGAGAAATTTAAGTGAAGACTATTTATTCTTACTACCTATGACTATTGAATACTGTGATTCTTGACTATTCCTTTCTTGTGCCCTTTGTCACTCAGAGTGATAAGGTTTCTTCAAGTGTGTAGAAAATGCCTCTGGATTGGTGACTGGGGGTCAGGGAGGGTTGACCCTTTTATTTATGATATGGAATAATCTAGTTAGTAGGCAAGCCCAGGCTGTGCATGGGGATTCAGCATATGGTCCTGAGTATAGGGTCAGGGCAACCATCAGGAAAGTGAGAGTAGCCAACTAAAGGCTTGTTGCTGGGTATCTCCACCAGCACCCTTGCCTCATGCTTGAAGTCAGAGTGAAAGAAGAAAGGGGCTCCGAAGGGAATTTTGAAAACCTGGTAGATAGCTTTGCACAGTGGCTTATAAAAATAAGTGATTTGTTAATGGACCATGGGTGTCCCCTGCAGATCAGCCAACCAGCCAGTAACCCCAAGAAGATCATCTGGATGGACTGTGGAATTCATGCCAGGGAATGGATTGCCCCAGCTTTTTGCCAATGGTTTGTAAAGGAAGTAAGTGTGTTAAACTTCCTAGTAATGGTTAACCACCCACAGAAACACCTGTCATGTCTTGGTGTGCCTCTCATTTTTTGCCAGTGCAACTTCCTCCTAGCTGCTTGTTCTCTCCAAGGAAAATGAGTTACTGAGTGGCGTCAGCGGAACATGAGTTAACTATATTTATCTCTTTCTAGTACATCCAAAAGCATTGCTATTGGAAGGTAAACATTTCTAAATATAGAAGAAAATACATCTTGGGTGAGATGAATTTGAACCCAGTCCTGCCTCTTTCTAATAATCATAGACAGATTTTCTAACACTAGGACTTTTTGTTTTTCACTGAAAAAAAAAATGTGTGTGACTAACTCTTGCAGGGATCTATTGTGTGGATTAGGAAATTTAATATATGGCAAATATTTAGCACAGTGATTTTAACTCAACCCCTCAGAGTAAGGAATCTCTACGTGTAATATAAGATTTTTTGCGTCAGTCTTTTTAGTCTGTTTAGTAGCAAGGAAGGTGTAGTGTAACCCATCCTCGTTGCCACTTGTAAGAATCAGGTTCACCAATCTGCTCAGGTTCTATATTAGTTTTAGCAGTTACACAGACACACCTGGCAGGGCAGGGCAGGACTGGGAGTGGGGGAAGGAAAGAGAGGTGAGGAGGCAGGCAAGTCTCCCAGCAACCCCCTCCCCCAGGAATCTTCACACTCTTTCTCTGGTCTCTCTTCTTACCTCCCCTTCTCTCTCGGACATCCTCTCATGCTCTCTCATGCTCATGTACACATCTTCTCTTTGAGCCCCTGTAGTCCCTCTCTTCAAGGCCCAGGTGTGCACACTTAGACATGTGCACTCCCATTGGACCACACAATCATGGGGAAGATGCAGGTGCTGGTTCTACAGGCTAATGGATGAACTCACCCTACAGAAGGCTACAAAGAGTAGCTCTTAAAATTTGACTCTAAGACTGCCAGCATTAATATAACTGGGAACAAAGTCTTAGATTCTACCTCACTACTTCTGATTTAGTGAATTACAAGAGAGGAGTGAAAATAGGTGGGGGCCAGAAGTTTAAGCAATATTTAACAATATTTAACAAGTGCTCCAGGTGATTCTGATGCTGAATCAGATGCATACTGAAATTTGAGGACTACTGACCTAGCAGATAGGACAACTGAGATGGGTGGGAGAACTTAGATTGGAAGTTTGAAGGGTACAAGTTGATAACCATCTCTTATAGCTAAACAGAAATAGAAGATTGGGAAGAACGGACCTCTTTCCAGAATCATTCCAAACATTTCTCTCTTAAATTTCCAGATTCTACAAAACTATAAAGACAACTCAAGGATAGGAAATTACCTTAGAAAACTCGACTTCTATGTGCTTCCAGTTCTTAACATCGATGGTTATATCTACACTTGGACAACTGTGAGTCCATCAGGTTTGGCCTTGTGATGAATTCTTAAGCTAGATCTTGACTCCTGTTCATTTATTTGACCTCAGTCATCATAGTTTAAAAAATGCTTTGTGACCTTGTGAATAAAGAAATTTGTCTGGACTAAAAATCAACATGTTTAATCTAACAATCTAGCAACAATCAAGTTCAGGATTAAGGAGGTCAATCCTCCTCAGAATTGAAGTTAGAATTGAATTGAAGTTCAGCCCAGTTTTAGGTTTTAGTTTTTAAGGGGTTTTGTTGTTGTTTAATTTTGACTTATTTCCAGTTTTCCATGTTTCCAACTAGACTTAACTTTTCTCCAACTCCATTTACTCCAAGTTGGTGCATGACCTGACACAGAACAGGATTGTATTGCTACAAAATTCATATACCAGCCTATATCCAACTAAAATCAGTTCATGACGCTTGAGGGACGCAAGTGCTATATAAACCCTAATTCAGCCTTCATTTTTCACTGCAGTCACTCACGTAGGGCACAAATATAATGGAAAGCTTTCTATCTAGTACCTCATCTTTAAAAGGTTTCTAAAGCACATAACTCCACAACTAAGAGCCCCTCTTTCTAGAAGAAGTTCATTTCTCTCCTCCCCCATAGCACTCTCTGTGGGACCACTTTCTCTACAAAAGTATTTCTGGTCTCGTCTGTGAATTCAGACTTCCTGAGCTTGCCTGGCAAAAATTGTCTTTATACCTATTTCCATTTATCAGCACTCTGCTTCCAGAAATGTGCAAAGACCTTCTCTGATGCACCTGCAACAGCCCTTCTCCCATCTGCCAAGTTTTATTTCCCTTTCATCTTGTATCACTCAGAATAAAATATGACTGAAGTTTTATTTGATTAAGCAGATCACATCCACCTGGTACAGTTAAAGAAAAGGGCCTGACTGCATCCTCTATTTGGATGGTTTACATGTATGTGCACTTTTTGCTGTACAAATGTTCCTGTGATGGAGCTTGCTCGCCCAAATGTCAAACTGAAAATTATATACACAGCCTTCACTATAGTATAGGCACATCTTTCCAGACAATTCTCAGGGCCATTCCTCATGTTCCAGGACCACCCATCATCACTAACACTGTGATTTATGAGGTCTGAGAATGGCAGCATACCTGTGTTTCTCTCTTACAGGATCGGCTTTGGAGAAAATCTCGTTCACCCCATAATAATGGCACATGTTTTGGGACAGATCTCAATCGAAATTTTGATGCATCCTGGTGTAGTAAGTACATGTTTGTAGATGAACTGATGACATGAAAAATATGGAGCACAGACGCAAAGGAAGATATGAATTATTTGAGACACAGTTTTGCAAATGAACATCTTAATCGTGTATCTTCAGAACTACATCTGCAGTTTTTCAATTCTCTGCCTTAAGCTTTCTCTTATTTAGCATGAAGCCAGTAGCAATTCCATCAGGGCAGTAGACTGTTGTGGGGTCATTTGAGATACCACGTAGGACATCTGAGCACATTACTCAGTTGATGGTCCTTGTTATTATTGGTGAGAAGGACAGACTCCAACATAGTGGGGTTTTATTGTTTTTCTTGCAAAGTAGCTCTAGTGAAACTCAAGGAGATGATGAGAAAGAGACAGACCAGAGCTAGTCCCCGGGACCCAAGAACAAGTTCCAACCATTTGTTTCAAGGTCCATACATTCAAGTGAGAGGTAGCTAAAAATGCCAACTCATTTTCTATCTTGATTCCCAGTCAGGTAGGCAAGAAGTTTGTTTCTATAAGTGAACAGTGGTCCTCCTGTCATGTTGAGTTCTTGAATGAGCATCCAAGGGGACTAATTTACTAGGACTAACTAACTCAGACAAACAAGGGCACATCCTGATTCCAACCACAGTTGCCCTGAGTGAGGATGACTGCTTGCCCTCAGTCAAGTTCATCATGTTTGCTGTTTTCTCTACATCCCAGGTATCGGTGCATCTAAAAACTGCCAAGATTTAACATTCTGTGGGACAGGGCCAGAGTCTGAACCAGAGACTAAGGCCGTTTCCAGCTTTATAAAGAGCAAGAAGGAAGACATTTTGTGCTTCCTGACCATGCACTCCTATGGGCAGCTCATTCTCACACCTTATGGATACACCAAAAATAAATCTAGCAACCATGAGGAACTGGTAAGACCCTTTGGGACCCCTGTCTCCATTTACCTGATTTCCATTTCCAAGCTTTTGAGTGCAGCCCCGCTTTGTTCTCTCTGCATTTACTTTTTTTTTTTCCTCCTGCTTTTTACACTCTTGCCAGATGCCTGCTGGGAAGTCTTCAGGTTAAATGCTGCTTTACCTACATTAATTAACTACCTGTTTCATAAAGTGTCAAGTTGGGAGACATCTTAGGTATTCGTCTATAATATAAATGAGATGATTATGTTAATAATCTGTAGCAATGTGCTCTCATTTCTGTAAATTCTCTTGAAGCTCCATTCAGCAATTATAGCTTTTGAACCATGCTTTAGAGAACTTGCCAGCTGTTAGTAGAATATGGCATATCTAAAATAACATGGTTAAATAATATCTGCTCTCTTCTCCGCTAAAAACAATGCTTTATTTTCTTCTAAACTCTGCCTCTATTATTTGCCTAGGAATATTTGCAAGGGTAAGTGCCAGTGAAATCCAAGCCAGGCCAGGGGAAATGCACTTTGTCTATCAGGAAGCTTCTCTGAAGCTGTGTTTACCTAAGCACTGGTGGACAGAATTGCTCAGAAGGACAGAGATCTTTGTGCTTTTGTGAACCTGAGGACAAATAGATACAAATCAAAGAAAGGGTAAATTTAGAATGGTTATGTTATCTTTTTAGCATTTTTAATCATATTTTCAGTTTTTAATTGTGGTCAACATAAACCTTACATAAAACCATCAAAACTATTTTAAGTCGCTAGATCAGTTGTGTTAAATATACATTAACATAATGGTAACATAGCATTAGCATTATGATATGCTATTATGCATGATAACTTAACATCACAACCAATGTGCAAAGTTTTCCATCTTATGTAAGCGAAACTCTACCTATTAAACAGATTTATATCCTCTGTGACCCTGGAAACCTCTTTGTCTATGATTTGATTATGGATACCTTACAACAGTGAAATCACACAGTATCTAGCTTCATTCCCATAGCAAAATGTCTTCAATGTTCATGCATGTCATAGATCACATGTCAACCTTTTTTAGGGCTAACTAATATTCTCTCTCTGTGCACCCTATTTCTTTATCCTTAATTCATCTATAGTTACTGGTTTATTTCTGCCTTACCTTGGCTATTGTGGATAATTCTGCTATGAATAAGGGTATGCAAGCATCCCTGAGATTCCATTTTCAGTTTGGGAAGATATAGAAAATAAAAGTAAAATTGCTGTGCAATAAGGTAATAATGTAATAATTTTAATATTTGAGAAACCACCAGACTGTTTTTCATGCACCATTTTACATTCTCACTAGCACTTGTTATTTTCTATTTAGTTTTTGTATTGTTTTTAAAAAAAAAACAAATTCCCAGTAAATGCTGGCATGGGTGTGAGTGAACCTCTCTCACAAGGTCATGGAAGCCTTGTGACCCACTGGTTCTGTTACACCTTCAGGTCCCCACTGGAGCTTGACCCACAAAACACAGGTCAGCAAATGGAAATTAAAACCGCTAGAGATGTTTTTTAAAACTATAGATCAAATCAAAAATATTCAGTGGACCCCCCCCAATATCATCTTGCAATTGTTCGTGGACCTTTGTGCTATGTGATCATTTTGCAAACTGCGGAGATAATTAATGTTTGCCTAAAATGTTACAATTTAGAGGAAATTTTACAACCATGATTACTTGACTCTCATAACAATATAATTAGATATGATGCGATGCCACATCAGATGGAGATGTGGAAATTGAGACATTGTTTTAGCTCGATGTCCAGAGCCCCTATGGACAGTAAATAATTGAGTAGAGGCTGGAATTGTCTTCAAACCCCAAAGGCTACTGTCATCTGATCACCCAAACTGCCTCTTTCCATTTGGAAAATATGTATAATTTCTGGAAGCTACTACCAATATACATGCCTGTTCCATGATATCTTATTTCCTCCTCATTGCTGAGCCTTAGAAGTTCCATTTCTTTGGTAAAGAAATCTGCAGAAACAGATTTCAGTTGAGAAGGCCAAACCCCCTCCTTATTTCCCAGTTTCTGTGATATTTGTCATAGATGTCTACTGTATGCTCAAGGGGCTCTGTGACAAACACAAATGAACCATCCAAGACAGGCCGTTATCGATCTCTGACAAGACATGCCTCCCACCAGCAGCGAAAACAGAAGTCCATGTACCTCTGTAATTTTTAGAGAACTCCATTCCCCTTTTGATTCTAGAAAACAGATATCACAGAGTCATTTTGGCAAGGTTTGTATTCAAAAAAGAGAGAGTTCTGTCTGCAGATTTGCTTTCCAATTAGAGTCCTGTTTCCACAGGCTGAGGGGAGCAAGAGGCAGGAGGGAGATGGGTACAAAAAAACAAAAATTGAAACATTGTATTGGGAAAGGTGGCTTCAGTTCTATATCAAGTCTCAGGTTGATATACATTCATCTTCAAGACTTTTCAATAAAAAGAGTGTGAAAGTCTTACGACCCTGTGTTACCCTGATTGATGTCAACTCATGTGGTTTTAGGTTTATAGGGGCAAATTTTTATTAAGTACAGAGACATAGAACCAGGTCAAGTGTTTAAGGAGATTTCCATTTCTGGTGCTATTACAATCACCAGTGATTGCTAGTTAATCCCCATGTATTTATGAAACCAGAAGTTTGTTGAAATCATGATAAATATACAAGATAATAGACAACTGGACAAGCACTATGTAGAGGAAACATAACTATATATAGTCTTTTTCTAAACTGCTCTGAAAATGATAGTAACTATAAGAATTCTGTTTTATATATTTACATTTTCCCCCATTATTTTTTATTCTAAGAATACTGTGTTAAAGAATATAGTTTTGGATATGAATTATCTTAATTTGTATTATCAATGAGAAATATTCACAGAACAGACTATATTCTTCATTATAATACTGATAAAATGTGTTGTTCATAAGAATATATGCACAAAAATTATATTTATTATTGTGATTATACTGTCTTATATATGTGTGTTTTTTCATTTGCTATCAGTCTTCCTATTCAGTCATAGGTATGGGAGACATTTCCTATAAATAAACATTTCCACATAATTACTCAAAAATCACTATAAAAAAGCTAGTCAAACTAGCAAATCTTATAAATTTGCCATGTGCTGAGTTGGATTCTAGCAAACTGGGTTCCCTGTCTACCCTTAGGTTCCTTGATTCTTTTGCATACTTATAAAAAATTATCTTTTTCATAGCTTGAGCTAAGTTTTTATTACTTTCAAAAAACCTTGACTAATAACAGTCTCATGTCTGACTCCTTTTCATATGCACTTAAACATGTTCACATGTTTCTTTTCACTGCCAAACCTTAAATGAGTTTATATTCTTTAATTCCATTTTCTCCCTTTGTAGTCATTCCTAGTGGTTTCTACCTGTACTTCCCCGACAAAACCAGTTTAACCACAGTTGCCAATGAGTTCCATGGCAATAAATGCAATAGAACAATTACAATTTTTATGTAGCTTGATTCACATATCAAACACTATGACCCATTCTAACACTCTGCCCTCACACTCACATACTAGGGTTTTAATATGCTTTTGTGTGTCTCTTTGTGAATATATGCCTATAGGAAATTTTCAGAGCTCAGGCATGGAGTTATTAAGCAAGCATGAAGTCTTTAGCAGTGCAAATTATGTACTTCCAGCAAGATATTTTTATTATTTTGACTAGATAGTGCCTTTGGGCTGAGAAGAAGAGAGGCAGAGAAATTGGTTCTCTGTAGCCTTACAGTAAAGTGAGAGAGACAGAAGATAGAAAAATAGTGAATTTCATCCCTACAGACAGAAGTCAGACTCTTCAGATAATCCATTTCACCTTTGCAGAGAAAGATCAACTCTATAACTTTAGGATCTTAACTGTGTACTTCTCATTTATGTTAGATCTCTTGCCCCTATCTACTCATAGTAACTATTGGTGAAATGTTTTTAAAAATCAAGGTTTTATTTGTTTTGTTTGTTTGTTTTTTTGTCAATAAAGAAGGGGCAAGTGGAAGGATTGCTTCCCATCCCACTATTTGGATTTGAGGGGAGGGAACCATATAGAATAAAATGTGACTGGCAATTAGAATGAGAAATAGTTATCTAAGGTGAGATATGGGAAAGAAAATACTAAAAGTAATACTTTGGGTGGAAAATGTGGCTGGGAGTTGATCCACATAACCCAAATTGACCCAGGGTCCCCCATGGACCATTTAGCATACAGTTATCTTCAAAGAAACACAGGAGCACTTAGGAACTAAAAGCAATTGGAATCCTTTGATACCTTTACTAGAAACTCTCAAAGAACATATAAAAGGAAAGTGATTGGTAAATCCTAACAATCCTAGGTCTCATACTTTTAATTTCAGTCACAAACTAGTACCCTGAAACCTTTCTTTCCACTTTCCATTCTTATTTCCTTATCAGAATTTCCCTCTTTGGTAATTACCCTTTTTTTCTCCTGTAAAAAAAACCAACTTATTAAAACTGTATCATGTTTTAAATTGTGGTAACATTGGCTCACAACACTGCATATGATTCAGAGGCCCAGTTTCACACCTCTTCAGCTATGTGTCGCCACACCACACCCACCACAAAAACATGGACATTCCTCCACCATCATTCATAGTGCTGCCCCCACAACCAGTTTTGGTAGCTTCCCCCTCCAATAGCCTCAACTCTACACTCAGATTTCTAGAGTTTGTTTAACTTAGTTTTGTCTGTTTATATTCCACATGAGTAAAATCATCCAATATTTATCTTTCTCCTTCTGACTTATTTCATTTCACATAGCCCCCTCCAACTCCTTCCAGGATAAATGGAAATGGCAAGATCTCATCTTTTTTAATATCTGAGTAGTATTCTACTATTTCTACATATCTCTCTATCTACCTACCTACTTATCGCCTACATCTTCTTTATTCTGTCATTGAAAAATTAAGTAGTTTCTATAACATGGCTGTTGTAAATTGTGCTGCAATAACCATAGAAGTACATATATCTCTACCAAGTTTATCAATTATTAAAATCTTCTGTATCATTCTGCAATTCCACTCCTAAATATCTACCCAAAGAATATAAAAATTCTCATTCTGGTTTTCCTCTGCTGCTTCTAGTTTCCTCCTCTCTCTAGAAACAGTTCTGATAGCTCTTTCTGAGGGAAATGATGAAAGCAGTTTTATTCTGTATGCTTCTTTAGGTTCACCCTACTCTTGTTTTCAATTCTGGACAACATAAGCCCAGGAAGTAGGTAGACTTAGGATCTCTTTTCAGGAAAAGGAGAGAGAAGATGAAAAAACAAAGATAGGTAGTGCAGAGAAGGCATGAAGGTCGCAAACACATTCAATTTAATGTTTTATATTAACCATACACAGAAATTCCAAGGACTCTAAGGATGCTGCCCACAAATGCTATACAATATCCCTCCAGTATATTGCCTTATCCATTCATCCTTTTGAGTTTCACTGTTTCCACTTCAAGCAAGCATCTATCTGTCATATCTTAGATTCCGTTTGATAGAACCACAACTAGACCTGTCACTTGTCAGAAACCAAGGGAGCTGATACACCAACAACATTCAAGCTTCCCTGGGAGTAAAATGGTTATGTGTTGCAGACCAGCTCAGGGAGTTCTGGTGGGGTTTGTATAGAATCTAAGGAGCGGTAGTAGGATATGTCACAAAGTGGAAAAAAATGCCTCATTAAAGAATATGGGGTGGCAATTCTTTAGAGACATCTAAAATATGCAAAGAGATTTATCAGAAAAGTGATTGGTTCTTCAGAAAAGTGATTGCAGAAGGCAAAGTTGATCCCTTAGAAGGCATGTCATTCTGAGGACTTTCCATGATAATGAAGTGACATGGTGGTGGACATGATAAAAATGTAGCTTCTAGTTCTGAAATTCTATGAGTAATAAATGTGAAATACCTATGAGGATAAATAAGAAGAGAGTAGTAAGGTGAACATAAGGTAGTGGAGGATTCAAAATGGAGACAGATCAGGGGTGATCAGGAGAGAGTTCATGGAGAAGCTGGCGTTTGAGAAAGTCTTTTGAGGCTAGATAGAAATTAAGAGATAAGGCTTTCCAGGTAAAGGAAACAACCCGAGAAAAGATAGTGAGAACCATAGAGTATATTGGGGAAAATGTGAGAGAGCAGGAATCTGACTGTAAACTAGAAAATAAGATGTTGGAGAGGTGCTGTAGGGTAAGCAATGTGGTTTGTTTCCTTCCACCATTAGCCTGTATGATCAGCACCTGTATATTGTGCCTTTCTCGTGATTATGCCTACCTGGCCCACTGGGTATGTGCATGTGGAAGCGGGAACATATGGGCCTGGGAGGGAGGGATAAAAGAATGATGTCACCCTGCAGGGAGGAGAGATCACAAAGAGAATGCTAAAGAGAGTATCAAGGGAAGAACACCAGGGGAAAATGTGAAGAACATGGAGAGAAGAGCTTGAGGATAGTGCAAAGGAGAATTGGAATTTGAGAAAAAAACTCAAGTGGTTGTTTCTTTGCTGCCGAATTTCTCCCTGTTCATTATTAAAAGTTCTATGAAGATAATTCCAAGGACTCTGACATTCTTTAGCTGCTAGAACCAATATTGAACCTACCCAGATTGGAATGGTTGCAAAACAAGTGAGTTAGGGCTGTTCCATAGAGGATCTCCAATACTAAGATGGGAAGTTTGTGCTTGATTCATTGGGTGGCTGAGAGTTATCGAAGACATTTTAGCAGAACTATTATCAAACTTCCACTCTACAAAATTCACCTGGACATCAGGTGAGATCAACTGAGTTAAGGATTGTTGAGGGGAAGGGGAACTTGGAACTTGTTAGGTGATGGCAAGTCCATTTCAGAGGTAATGAGGCATGACACTGATCAGGGGGGTGGCCTTGGAAATGCAAGTTGGTAATTTTTCAAGAGGACTTCAGGATCTTACATGTGTTTGGGGAAGTGTGATAGGCCAGAAATATGAAAAACAAATTATCCTTACTAGTGAGAGAGGTGATAAAATTTGGCTTGAGTATCTTGAATCTGAAGTGTCAGCAGGCTACCTAGGTATAGATGTCCACTGAGAAGTCATAAAGATGGTCTGGAGAAAGATTTGGACCAAATATCATACCCTCTGGATTGTTGGATTTATTTTTAACACCAGATATCTGTCTCTGCATTTCCCACCTACAGATCCAAGTTGGACAGAAGGCAGCAAATGCATTGAAAGCAAAACATGGAACCAATTATAGAGTTGGATCAAGTGCAGACATTTTATGTAAGTATATTTTTTTGCCTCTTCAGTCTTATCTAAGGCACAAAAGAAGTGAGTGGACTTTGGAGAGTAGAACAGGCAGGAGAAGGAGAGAAAGGTTCTGGGGATCTGCAGGAAGCTGTACAAATAAAAATGACCAAATATAAAAGGGAGTCTGTACAAATCCAAAATGATGCTCTCTAGGGATAAAATATGAGCTAAAAGGAAAAAAAAATATGAATACACTAGGTCAGATGGGAATTCCTTTGGGCTTCCGCTGAGAAGAACTGGCAAGTGAGATGGCACAGGAGTTCACAGGAAGGATCTTTCCAGTGACCCTTGGTTATTTGTTTTAACTCCTGATGCTGAAACAGGCTAAGGAAGTAGAGCAGGTAGGACCTGGATCAAGGGTCTAAATAATAATTCAGTTGAAAGGGAATACCTTGCTTTCCCTCCCAGCACCCACCAGAAGGCCGCCCAGATAAGATTGGTGCAATAGCTTTTCTGTTTGGTCATTTTGTTTCTGTTCCTTTATTTATCAGTCCACTCATGCCTGGCAATGTAGGGTTGTTTGATTTGACTGAGAAACTTCAACTGCATCTCTGCTATGTGCCAGGCATGATGCCAAGTACTGCGTGGGGTGGCAGGGGAAAAAGGAGAGACTGAATAAGCTATAATTCCTGCCCTGCATTAAGGGATTTAATATCAAGGAGAAGGAGAAGATAGTTCTCAGTGAAACATTAATATGAAGGAGTTTATTTTGCTAGATCAAATCTTCATTCTCTGAATAAGCTATAGGTATTTGTCCATTCATAGTACAATTTCAAACTCTATCACCATATTTGCATTAAACTGCAGATGCTACATCAGGGTCTTCAAGAGACTGGGCTCGGGACATTGGGATTCCCTTCTCATACACTTTTGAGCTGAGAGACAATGGAACACATGGTTTTGTTCTGCCAGAAGATCAGATTCAAGCCACCTGTGAGGAGACCATGGAGGCTGTGCTCTCAGTCCTAGATGATGTATACAAAAAGTATTCAAACAATGCTGCAAAGATGACATGTACCACCATGGTGCTGAGTATGCTATTGACCCTTATTCCTCTTCTTTAAAAGCATCCTACCCAGGACTGCTCAGACCCACTGATGTGGGTGTGATTGCAAGGAAGGAATTTGCCATAACAGAGGAACCAAGTCATTCAAATCAAGAAAATCTTTCTATTTTGATGCTCTTTCACCTTAATTTTTGTTTTGCTGGTTATTGATTTTTATTGATTTAAAAGTGTATAGTATTAGTTACTGTCACAATAGTGATGCAAAGCAAGCCACTCTAAAGCTTGGTGTCTAATGAATCTGCAAATTAGCTAAGAAGTTCTGCTAATCTTGACTCTGCACACTTAGGCATCACTAGCCAACTTCAGAGCAATTGCCCTGGGATCAAGAAATTCCTTTTCATGGAAATTCTTTGAAAATTTTTGCAACTTTGAATGTGCTACTGAGTTAGTAGGGACATACAGAAAATTAAATGAAGTAATAATCTTTAGATATCTGTTATTGGTTGTGTTTATTTACTTACTCCTTGACTTACTCAAAAAGTTGATTTGGAGAATCTACTAACATTTTGCCAAGTTCCAGAGTTACCATGGTGGATTTGCTAGACAGGTTCCTGACCTCTTGGAGTTACTCCCCCAGTATGTGAGAGTAGAGGTGGGAGAAATAAGCAGGTGAAATGGGCGTACTGTGGCATATTCAGCTCTGGGGGAGCCATACCAATCAATCAATCAATCAATCAATCAAATAGAATAAATATTGCAGCTTGTGATCAGCTCTATGAGAGAAATAAAGAGTAATCAGAGAGGTAAGCATGGGAAAGATTGCATACTTAGAGAAATACAGGCATTTAATTGCCTAGATTGCCCATAAAACTCAAAGTGCTATTGAGGTTGTGTCCATGATTGCCATTCCCTATGTATCTCTGTGTGACACTTGAAATGGTGTTGAACACTTGTCAGACTTGGAACAAATGTTGCTGTGACGGGCTGACAGGACATCCTTGGGTGTTCAGTCACCCATTTCCAAATTTCCTTGTTGGTCACAGTCACAATACATTTCTTGATTGTAGCTCTTTTATTGCCTCTCTTTGTTCTCTTGATTTCTTCATGTTTCACCAGTGTGTGGCTGATAAGGGTCAGAAAGGAAAATGTCAGGGGCAAGGGGGTTTAATGAATCAGAGAACAGCTATTTGCATAAAAATGCCAAGTCCACAATTGTGGCATTGTCAGGAGAAAATGGCTGGGCTTCATGTTAATGGTCAGCCTAGGAGGGAAGAAAACTCTGTAACCACCAAAGCCATATATTCAAGAAGAAAGCAGGAGAGCCCTGCCTTGAGGGACAAGGTATCGACTTTAGTGTAGTCTGTATTTTAGTTTCTAAGTCTGTCTTAACAGTTTGTATCTATGTGCACTCCATGAGCTCTTACGTACAAACCTCAATTCATGATTAAAGATTGAGCCCATGACCAAATAAAGTTGGAAGAGAACAGGTAGAAATGCAAGTTATCAACTTGCCTGAGCCCTATTGAATTCTTCCAAGAGCCTGGGACACAATCATGGCTTTTTAAGGAGGATTTGGGTGACTTGAGGATAGGGGGGGTCTGAGAGACATGCCCTGAGTTAATTCCTTCTCAAAATGTTTTATTCCCAGTGAAAGAATCCTAAAAGAAATAAATAAAAAGGTAATGAATGGTCTTCCTGAAGGAAGATCACATACTCATCTTAAATGGCAAAAGTTAGAGAAAATTTCACAACTGATACAACTTATGCAACCTTGAGAATATTCTGTGTTGTGACTTTGCTGGATCTGAATTTGATTTTACCCACCTTAAAGCTAAGCAGTTAGCATGCTACTGCTTCATGGTTATTGGAAGCCATGATATTCCTGAATCCAAGATAAAGGACATTATCACAAACAGTAGAGTAGGCAGCTTGAGCAAGTTTTTGACATTGATTCCCCTATTCCCACATTCCAAGGAGCTGCTGTGAAGAGCCCGGATAATACCAGCAAATACTGTGAGTTTTTTCACAGGAGAGAAATATTAAGCTTGAGGACCACACCACTGTATAGCAAAGGGCAAGTCAGCCTGATCTTTATTCCGAAAAGGGACGTTTTCTTATAACTCATGGTTGATTTCCTGATATAAACACAACCCTGAGAAATGGTCCCAGTAAAGAATGACCAGATTAGGTGTAAAGGAGGTCCATAGAGGACTATATCCCCCCACATTTTATGTATTAGATTAAATCATATGAAATTGTTATTTCAGTAAGCCTGAAGAATCTAAGAATTGGTGGTTTTAGATGGTGCAATTGAATATTGTTTCAATACTAAACGTTCCCATGATGTCTTTTATTTTTTAGGAATTTTGAATGTACTATATTTTCTGTTACTATTTTTCCCCACAAACTGTTACTTGTAACACTATATTCCTGTAAGTTATCTAGATCTTCTTGACTTACCCATGACTTAAGAGTTTAAAATGATATAAAAGTGATTGATTCAGATGATATGCAAGCATTAAACCCTAATTTTTTGTACAATACTGTCAAAATTAGTTATATTTTGTTCCCTCTATGTTTGACCAAAATCCTATTTCCCTTAGCAATCTCCTCAGTTGTTCCTAGAAATATATTCTACATATTATGCAAGTATTATTTTATGCATACAATCTAAATCAGGCATAAATTTGGTATGGTACTAAGAGAATCCCATTGCCTGAGTATATAAAATGTATATAAAAAGTATATAAAATGAAAGTACTAAATACACAAGAGTTAAAAATTAAAATGAATGATTATTTTGTTGTTATATGTAGTGATTGAAATGTTTTTGTATATTATCTTGAGTAATATTTATAGGAATCCTGAGTTAGGTACTTTTATTTATTTAATGAAGAAGCTGAAACAAAGAAGGTGACAAACATGTCTTTAGTTACACTGTCCTTAGTAATTAAATAATCAATAATGTATTGGGTATGAATTTTCTAGTTCAAGGATGTCAGAAGTCATTGGCCACTATCAGTGCTTTAACCAAGTTCCTTCAGACTCCTTCACCTACACCCCTCTCTTTCCTTGATGCATTTTTTTTTGTCTCCTACTCACATGTAATTCTTTTCCTGATGGCTCCCTTGGAATATTGCATGCACTCTGCCTGCAGCAACAGGGAACACGGTAAGAGGACGTCCTTAGGTGGAAACATCTGCCCTGCTGACAGGCCTAGGAGTGTGAAATCCTGCCCCATTACAGTGGGTTGGGGAAAATCCTAAAGTATAACTCATGTTCCAGGGAACCTGCAGGATAAGCTTCAAGTTACCTTCAAAGAATTCATCCATGGATGTAATTGTCCATAAGATCTGTTCCTCATGGGAGTGCCTTATAAATAAACAAGATCAAGGTGTTCATGAATCCTTAATTCTGGGTCTGCCTCCGGAGAATCCAACCAATGACAATCCTTTTAGAAATTATTACCGTAACATAACACAATCTTAATTTCTTAAGGTAACTGTTAATGAAAGTACTGCAATTATTTAATATTTACGATACACCTGAGCATTATAGAGATGTTATCATTTTAGAACATGAGGAATCTTATCCTGGAGAAGACATTTTTACTTCAGAAAAACACATTCCAGTTTGGTTTCTATTGAGAGCACTGTGAAAAAGACTAGCTTTTATGGACTTATAAAGCTTGAGATATTTGGTGTTATGATGACTTTATGAGAAAATAATAGCTGATTCCAGTATTCTTCCATTCTGCCATAATCAAGACTGCATAGTTTTGTATTAGCTACCCTGAAAAAGGTATTTTATCCCTTTCTAAGGAGTCATTTCTTTAAAATAATAAAGCTATAAAGAGCTTACATGGTGAATGGATTAACTCCTTTCCTCCCTGCATGTTCCTTTCCTTGGAGTTCTTAATGTGCCTTTTCTGAAAATTTGTCCTTCTTAAAAAATAAGTCTTTGGAAATCAGCTCCAAAATAATGGTGTGAATTAAAAGGGAATAGTATCTTTTCTTTTTAAATATAAGGTGCAAAAGCAACGACAGAAACAGAGACTAGTATATATTCGTGAGTTTAATCACCCCCTCCCCCCAAAAAAAACCCAGTTACTAGGCAGAGAATTGTGAGAAGGTGAAGTAGATGGTCAGGTTGGAGTCAGGAGGTTGAAGATACTGAAAGATGGACAGATGTTTACAGATTATCCCTACAGGCTGCGAGAAGTACTAGTGTTTTTTGTACAGAGATAAATAAAGCCGCAGTGTGTAAAACTTAGCCTGGAAAGATAGAGTAGATCAAGAAAGTTGAAGGGGAAACGTCACAGATAATTAAAAAGAACACAGTCACAAACTAAAAAAGAATTGAGTTGGTGATCATAAAAATGGAAACAAAGGGACAAAAATCAGAGATGTGAAGAATAACACGCGGTCTATATGAATATGAAGATGTGAAAAAAGGAAGTGGAAATTGTTAGTGGCTGACTAGAAGAGTACATAAAATCACAAGAACTAGTCTAAAGACGTCCTTGTACGCCAGGCGCAGTGACACGCCTTTAATCTCAGTCTAGGAAGGGAGGACGAGGCTAGGAATCGCTTGTATATGCAGGTTAGAGACCTGCCCCAGGCAACATTACAAGACCTAGTCTAGGAAAAATAGCTGGGCGTGGTGGTGTGCCCCTGTAATCCCAGCTACCTGGGAGACTGAGGCTGGGGATAGCCTGAGTCCACAAAATCCCAGATCTGATCTGGGATCTGGACTACTAAGATAGGATCCCAGATCGGGACTACCCCTGGCAACATAGCGAGACCTAGTCTCAAAAAATAAAAAATGAAGTCTCCTTGTTTGCTTCCAACCCAGAAAGGCATAAGAGACCAAGGCTGAAAATGTACTCACAGAACTAAGGAGTCAGAAGGGGAGATGATGGGAAAGTGAGTCATTGACTTTTAGACTAGACGTAGAAAACACAAAATTGTCACCGGGTAGTATCAGTTGAAAATGACTGTTCACTCCTTTCGCAACTTCAAATCAAATCTCTGGTCACAAGCAACATTCATTTCAATCTCACGTTGCAAAATTTGGTTCAGTGCAGAAATCTGGTAAAAGATTTTGAACAGTAAAAACAGAATATCCACCAGCTTCTTCCCGCACATACGCTAATTTACCCTATGACATTTATTTATAATTAGGTTTGCAAGTCTATCGCTTTAAAGGTTGACTATTTTCTCTAACACAGTTGCTTAAGGGATTTGTTTTGCAGCAGGATTCTCAATTCAAATAAAAAAAATATACCTTAAAACATGATGTATAAATCAAAAAAGACCAGAACTGCTCCTGTCTGATCTGGGGAGAGGAATAAATGGTGGTCAGGAGCTCTCCTGCCCATCACCAACTCCCCTGCAGTACTGAGCACTTTCTCTTTCTTCTCTATGCCCTTGAGACTCAATGTGTGGTACATGGACCAATAGCATCACTCTCAACTGGGAGTGCAATAGAAATTCAAGTTTCCAGGTATCAGAACTTGGGTTTTACAAGATCGCTAGGTAATTCCATGCACTTAGAAATTAAGGAAGCACTGCTTTGAGACAACAGATCACCTGGAAAGCACATTAAAATGAAGGTCTGGGGTCACAGCAATATATCTGTGGAGGAAAATAACATTCTGCATGTTTAGCAAGCTCTCAGGTAATGCTATAACTATTGACACTCAGTCACATGACCCCTTGGGCATAGATCTTGCTTACCTAACCTTCCTATTGTTAAGCTCCTAGGCTAATAGGAATTCAGTCAATCGCCAGTAAGAAATAGTCCCTCCACCCTGCACAGACTTCCTACATTCAGGCAATGACTGAATCAACTGGAACCTGATGTTTGTGCAGAAGCAGATGGGAGAAGACCTGACCTGGGAGTGACCCAGGTTTCATTAGCATACTGAAATGCACATCCCTACGTGTAGACTTAGGGTTAGAAGGAGAGCTACAATGTATGAAAAAAAGATGTAATCCATCTGCATATGTCCCAGTATACCCTGCTCAAAACACTCCAGTACCCAACTCTGATCATCAATCCTCCCCCCAAAAGAAGGACCCTCTCAGCATTCATGTCCAGAGTGTGACCTGGAACATTCAGGTCCAGGTGAAGATTGTTCCCTCCCCCTCCTATTGCGTGACTCACAATGCATAATCTTCATCTAAAACCTATTATTGGGTTGTTTTTTTTTTTGTTTTTTGAAAATTGTGGGGAATTGATGAAAGCTAGACAAAGACCTTCAGAATCTGTCAGAAGACTGTTACACAATACACAGGAAGAGTCAAAGTCACTGTTCTCTAATATTCCAGTGCATCAGAATCATCTAGAGCCCTTTTTAAAATATGGATCGTTGGGTCCCAGCTCAGTTTCTGATTCAGCAAGCAGGACCTTGAAATTGTACTTCTAAAAGCTCCCTGAGATGTTGCTGCTGCTCCAGGGAATATACTTTGAGGTTAAACAGTAAACTAGAACTACAGCATTTGGTTCAAAACCACCTAGAACTGCCATTAGGCAAGCAGGGGGTATCATGGCTTTACTTTTTTAATAAAAGGGCATAAAAGGAGAACATGAAAATTTCTTCCCTCAGGATCTTAGAGTCCAGTCTGAAATACAGAAAACACTCACCTAAGGATGCAAGTCTCTGCGGGAGGATAGAAGGGGGCTAGGAAACTTTGACCTAATGATCTTGAAGCTTGAGCAGAACCTGGAAATGGTCCAATTGACATATTCATTAATTGGAGATTCTGATAATAGTCATGAATTTTCCATTCAATTATGCTGTTGTGATTAAAAACAATCTCAGTATTTTTTACAAGGCTGAATGGAGTGGAATGGGATGGAGGAGCAGGCTGGAAGTGAGCACCCAGACAAAAAGGGGAGCAGTGGAGAAGGGGATAAGGCAGAGCAAATGAAGGTGGGGAAGAGGCTGGAATTAAACCTCAAACAAGAAATATCTGGTTGTCTATGGATCTTTGCCTCTTGGAAAGTCAAGTGTCTTGTGTTGGTGACAGTCCTCCTACCTGGAGGCAATGCCTGCCTGTGGAAGAATAGAGTTCTTAAGCCCTAGAACTGGGGACTGTGCCTTCTTCAAGGATCCACAAGTGTCCTAGGTTTAAAAAAAAAAAAAAGATAAAATGAACTGGAATCCCAAACAATCTGGCTTAAAGAAAAAAAAAAAAAGAAAGAAATTTATTAGTTCATGTCATGGAAATGTCTAGAGGGAACTCAGGAACAGAAGGAATTCTAATGATGTTATCAGGTTTAGTGATTTTCCATATTTTAACTTTATGTCAGGTTTTTTCCCTGTTGGTTTAATAAAGTGGGCTCTTCCCATCTAGGAATAAAGTGATCCCCTCCTCCAGCAGACTATTTCCTAGTTTCCCAGCAGTTTTGGAAGATAATGTTCTTTTCCAAGTCCACTCTCAAGTAGACTTCCTCAGGTCAAGAAGTTGAGTTATGCTAAAGTCCAGACCTGAGTCTCATGCCCACTCACAGATGGATTCTCCCAAACCACGTATCTTAAGAGGAAAATGAACCCATTTGCTTGTATTAGAAGAGCAGTGAGTAGACACTGGCCAGTCAAAAAGCCAGAGCTGCTGATTCTTTCAGAAGAGTTTATTTAAGGCCTTGCATAGGTCTCAGGCATCATCCCAATAGATGACTATCACATTCTCAAGAAACAAGTCAAATAACTCACTGGGTACATGAGCTAGACATATACCCAAATTAGTTTCTGGTTCCCCCAGAGCAAAGCCCAATTCCATTCAGCTCTCAGTTTCTGGTAAATTGTAGCCACTGTGTCTCTGGACCCTCACGCAAATCTTCTGGGAACTTTTCACAGACCACTCACAGCCTTTTTTGCATGTGAAAGACATGACAGGGCCTTGTAAATGGCAAAACCCCTGAAGCCTTTATTGCTCAGTTTAAAGCTTAGCACAGTCACTCAATGGCTATATAGCTGGGGCAAGGTCCTAACCATGTTTGTGTTTCCACTTCCTCACTGATCAATGGGAATAATAAGAGGACCTACAGATACAGTGGTTGCGAAGATTGAATAAGTTCATATTAAAGTGTTCTGAATGATGTTGATTTTATAGGATGAAGTAACTTATCCACCCCTAGATTGCCTCCCCTCCTGTAGAGTGAGTGCTCAATAGAAGTCAGAAGTGCTTTGCCTGTCCCACCCTAGCTCTCCTGAAAAACTGTGATATAGAGGAAGGAAACTCTTCCATATAGAGTAGCAATAAAAAGAGACAGAAGGTTTGAGTGTGTTAGCGACTAGCTGTCCTCCCCCATGCTGACACCCCTTCCTTAGGGTGGAACCCGTGTGATCAATCTGATGTGTTCTCTCTTTTTTCCCCTGCGTCTCAGTTTCCAGTTGTTCTGAACTCAGTAAGATGTCTCACCATGGCATCACTCAAGAGGAGTTTGCCCTCCAACTCTAAGAAAGACGCTTAGTAAGGAAGGCTGAGATTGGGGAGGAAGGAAAGGTATAAATCAGCGATGCTTTCCAGAATACACTCTGGGGGTCCCCCATTTCTTGCTGCCTGCTGGAGCACTCCACTTACTCAGAGACTCAAGTCTCACTAAAATCACCTGGTAGAGTGCATTATTTTTTACTCTTGTAGGAAACTTTATTTTCCTTCTCTTGATTGCCAGTTTCCTTGGCTTTCCCACACAGGCTGATCACTCTTTTTCTTTCCCTTTGTCAGTTTTCTGTATAACAGCAATGAGGCAGGCATTTGGCCAGTGAGGAACAGATAATGGGTGGTCAGCAGTTCTTAAAATATTACTTCAGTTTAGAAGAATAAAGAGATGGTGGGTAGAGTCATTGTCTGAGGTTATCCAAATAGGTTGCTTCCAGAAAGGAAAGTGGAAATGTCTTAAACTCAGTGGGAAGGTGCTGGAATGCTGGGGAGGGGGTCACTCTCCTCTTTTTCAATGACCTATTCTCCCATCTTCATTGACTTCTTACTGGAGGGGAACATTTGAAAGCCTGGTCTTGACAGAGTTGTTTTCTGAAGAGGTTGTCTTCAGATAACAGCATCAACAATCTTGCTCTGAATTAAGGTCCAAAATTTGAGAAAATAGGCAAAGGTTTATGATGTATTCAGTCATCTAGTCTCTACCCATTGTCTTTATTTTATTCCAATCCCATTAGCTCTCAAGAGTCATTTGAATGCATTGTCCCAGTCATCTATTTGTCTTCATCTGGTTCATGGATGTTGGTTTTCCTCCCTGACTGCCCCTCTTTTGTCAGCCTCAGAAGTTTCCAGTCCCTGAAGGCTCTACAAAAGAGCATATTGTCCTTGATTTATCTAAAGCCAGGGGCACCATTAAAGTAGGATCCATCTCCCAAATTATTATTTGAGTCACTCTGAATCTCAAAAACATCAACATTTGCCAATATTAATGTTCGAAAGATAAAATAGAACACTGTTCATGTGTTCTAAAGTAGCGATGTAAAATAAAAGCAAGCGTTTTGTAACTAGTGAACACTGGGTAGCTGTGATTTATTGCTATAGTCACAACCTCCTCTCTGTCCCATCTCATATTTTTCCATTGTTTCTTCTCATCAGTAGGTTTCCCCTCTGACTTTCATTTGTCTGCCTTCATCTACCCAGTCTATGGAGGGACAAGCTGAGTTTTTAAGACAATTATAGTGGCCCCATGATGTAACATTGTAGTTAAGTACTGGGTTTCTAGATTAACCAGTCTTCATTCAACCTTGCCCCTTAGCAAGATTGGGTTCAGTTTTTCTGTTTCTAATCTATTTTTGGCTTGGCTCCATTTTAGCTGGAGCCAGCTTTGCCATTGCTTAGTTGGTTTTGGCTAATTTTCCTATATGTGGAAGTGCATGTTCTGAGCCTAAGACTTAAATCACCTCATGTGTTTCTACCTCACTGCTTTATCTCTATCTATCATCACTAAGGGAAAAACATGTCCCAGCTAGCCCTCTGTTCCAACCAGGATGAAAGACACAACAGAACCTCACCAGTTAAATCCAGCTTAGCATAGGTGACCTCCTGAAAGTCCAGTGATACACTGGCTTAAATGGGCACTTACTACCATATGCCACTGAGAATTTTAGCTGTTTGTTACACAGCATTATTGTAGCAACAGCTTTCTGTACCTTCTCTCAGTTTCCATCATGAAAGAACGGATTATAATCTTAAGAGAATTGTTTGGGGAGATAAATGAGACAGCATAGGAGGTGCTAAGCAAAGTGTCCAATACATAAGAACCAATCAGTGCTTAACTGTTATCATTAATATGTGCTATTGGTTAAGAGGAAAGACATGAGGTTTAAATAGGTGAAATTTCAAGACTTAAATGTGCTGAAATATGAGATTGTCATTTCGTCCCTTTCAGAGAGATAAGCAAGGATGAGTTCCTGTGATGGGTACAAGAAAAGTTAGAGGGTAGAAACTTCTCTAGATGCTCAAATAAGGAGTGAAACATGACCACACAGCCTCTGCCCCTTCTAAGCAGGGAAAAGAAAGGATTCCTTCTATGAACTGGTGAAAACAATGAAGAGAAGAGGGCAAAGATGTGAACCTCAGGTTCAAAACCAAATCTCAAATCTGTCCCGCATGTCTGCATTCTGCTACTATTTTAATGTGTTTCTTAAGATCATGACTGCCTTTGTACCAGCAGACAGGCCCCCTATTTCATACACTCGAGTACCCTGGGGTGTTTGTGGGGCTGCCAGCATGACTGTGTCAGAAAAGGATGTGCCTCATGCTCCTGCCACATGGAAGGCTATGCTCCCAAATCACTTTCATTAGTGTTTCCAGGGATAAAGACAAAGGACATGTCCAAAGAGGTGCCATGAGAACCATTCAGTCAGCTTTGTTTTTCTGGAACCAGGCTGAAGCCAGAGGTTCCCAGAGCCACTCAGGTGTGTGCCTCTGCCTCTGCTAGTCCATAATTCTCAGAGAACAAACGTTTAGCCTTATTTTCATTATGGGGTCAGGAAAGGGAAGAGACAGGGTAATACCCCTAGCTATTCCTTCTAAGTGCCAACACTGGGGTCAGCTTGTTTGCAAATATTCCTTTGTCTCTTCCCCCCTCCCCAAATAATGAGACTCAAAACTTAAACCTAGACTGTGTAAAGAAATCTAATTGCAAAAGTCATTTTTATTGTGTGCTGTTAACATCACTTTGGCTTTGGAAATGATGATGATGATGATGAAGAAGAAAAAGAATCTCAAGATGACAAGGCCTTGATGTTAAATCCTACACATGAGGCTCATACTTTTTTTTTCTAGGAAGGGCTTGGTAAATTTTCAAAGGATTTTCAAAAAAATAGGAATTATTGCTGGGTGTGGTGGCGCATGCCTGTAATCCAAGCGCTGGGAGGCAAGAGGCCTGGGATCGCTTAAGTTTGTGGGTTTGAGACTCCCCGAGCAACATAGCAAGACCTGGTGTCAAAAAAAAAGCAGCTGGGTGTGGTGGTGGGTGCCTGTAATCCCAGTTACTGGGAGGCTGAGGCTGGGGATCTCTTGAATCCATGGGATCGGGACTACCCCAGGAAACATAGCAAGACTTAGTCTCAAACTAGAATAATAATAATTATAATAAAATAGGAATTACTAACTGGAGGGGTGCTGGTTGAGTAAGCAAATCGGTTAATTAACTGAGATCAATTAATCCAGGTAATGAGAATATTTTCCTATCATGATGCAGATAATTGTTTGTTATTTCAAAAGAAGCTGCTGATAGAGAAATCCATCACCCCATTCCTGTTCATGAAGACACCTTCCCACTTGTATTTTGTTCTCGCCAGAACCTGACAAAGAGCCAGCTCTAATCAGTAAAGCTGTACTTAAGAAAATCCACCAGGTTGCAAAGGTACAGCTGTGTGTGCTGGCCTCCCCAGGCCATATTTAAATGGAAACTCACAGGTGCTTCCCTGTGTTTTCAATATTCGCTGAAAACATCTCAGTAGTTATCCAATGCCTGTTCCACCTACAAGGTGAAATCTCAACAAGCAATTGCATTTGGAGCAAACAACCAAAGAGCACTTCCGGGCTGGATCCTTTCTACTGCTCTGCCTGAAAAGGTGATTTCTGCCACAAGTCCCAGGTTCCTTCTCCATGGCATAAGCAAGGTTGCTGTTTCCCCCAAAACCCAGAGGACAGGATCAAACTAGTATCAAGTCCTCCTGTCCAGAAAGCAGCATCTGTCACCAGCCTTAGTAGCAGACGGCTGAAGTGAAGATGACAGTCTTGGCATCTGTGCCCCCTCCCCCAGGCAGGTGACCTGCACTGCATTGACATGACCATACAACTCAGAAATGGGTGCGTTCTGATTCGAAAGGGAGTAGAAGATGCTCTGTACACCCAAGTCTTCGGTTCTAAAGCTACAAGGCCATGACCAAGACCTTGTTTTCTGACTGGTGGCAATGGAAGAGGGAGGAGCTCAAACTTGCCTGAGAGGGCTTTCCAGGAGATGGCAGTGCACTCCAAGGCTGGATCCTGGCTGTGCCTGCCTTCTGCATCCACCAAAGACTATTGTAATTGAGACAAAACATGATAATGCATTCCAGACCACACAGCTGCTGCACATCACCTCAAAATGCTTCTTACCACTCTCAAAGTCACTGCAACCAGGGTAGGGAGATGGAGGTGGGGAGAGGTGGGAGGGGCTGGTGGAGATCCCAGCCAGACACTTGGCACTGCTGCCAGTAGGGTTTTCAATACCTCCAGCCCACAAGCAACCCTGATCCATATTTACATCCGTTCCTGAGCTCACCTCTGAAGGCCAATAAAAAGACAACTGAAGGACCTGTATTTTCTGCATTTTAATTTCCTGGTTTACAAGAAATATTTCATTATTCCAATTCAGGGGGAAATAAAACATCTTCCCTTTTTAAATGAAAGGTCTCCTGGTTCCTGGTGAAGAGCAAAGCCAGTCTCTCCCCTGAGAGGCAGGAAGGACCGTTCCCCAGGCTGGCTCGGAATTCGGGCAGCTACAGGAATGGCAGCGTGGGGACGATGGAGACAAGGGAAAGAAAGGTGAACACCGGCACTGACGGAATCACTGTGCGACGCACACGTACAACATAGTCGCGCTGACCACATTCCTGGGAGACTGCCAGGCCCTGCCATTCCCAGCACCAGGCCACGAATCTCAGGGCCGGCCCAGGAACAGGATGACACAGGGGAGGCTCGTGTCTTTGCCCTCAAAGAGGTCATTGGCTGAAGTGTTGGTTTACGCAGCACTTTTTTTTTCAATAGATTTATTTTCTTCCATCTTCTTTAATGTGGGAATGGTATTTGATTTCTCCCATCCAGTTATGCAGCACATTTATAGGAACAAACACCCTCAAGAAGATCAGGGCCAGGGAACAGCAAGGACTGGTCAATCATGTCACAGAGTTTATGTAGACTCGTGTTCACATTCACTCTAGGTGTTGATCGTATAGGAGCTGAATTTCTATTTCCAATATTCTTATTTATATTTGTGTGCTTATGTAGCTCCTTGAACCTTCACAGAGAATTCCATACGCACGTGAGAGCAGTGAAACCAGCCAGGAGGGTAGCTTGGGAAATCTGTGCAAAGGAAACTGATGCCTAAAGTAAAAGAGACCCATCTTTAAGTATCTTTGAACTCATTCAGAGCCTGTGATTTCTCTTTAATTTTTGTGAGGAGTCTAGTGGCTTTCTGTTTTTCTTTCATGGGCTTCTTGAGGAAGTTTGCTCTTTATTCTTTGAAAGTCTTTTCATCTGTGGGACTATGTATTCTCCCCCTACACATATTTCTAAGGGGGAATTTCACTTAGAGTCTGTACAGAGCAATGATAACTGCAAAAAAAAGTAGCATCTCTCTGCTTTGCTGTAGCACTCGAAGTGCACCCGCCTTCACCGTAGCCACAAGATACTCTGAAAGCTAGAAAACAAAGCAAGCAAACAAACAAAATTCACATATAGCATTTAGTTTTTGGTGCTGGGGTGCTGCTCTTCTTCAAAGCCATCCCAAGAAGCCACCCTCCCAATTAGAAAGCAAGCTGCATGGTGGGCAAGAAGACAGAGGTGACATTTTACAGAAAATGAAAAAAATGTACAGTGTTCAGTGTGGGTGGTGGCCATTGAAGGAGAACTATCAATAATCAAAGGAGGCATGGGAGGGAGGAAGGGAGGGAGGAAAGGAGGGAGGGAGGAAAGGAGGAAGAGGGAGGCAACTGGCAGACAAGCAGGGTGGGGATCAGTCAAGCAGAAATAAAACTGAAGACTCCTCTGGGCAACACAAGACAAAAGGTTCAGATGACTGAAAAAGAAAGATTTACAAGAGAAATGAAGTGGAGACCGTGGAGGCAATGAAAATGATCAGGGAGACCTATAAACATTTACAGTGAGGCAGCAAAACCCTATAAACAAAATAAGTGGGCCCTGAGTAGATTACAGAGGAAATGCACATTAACTCAGCAACCTACATGTGGATCAAGCTTTAAGACACCAGCCGCCCCGATGAGCTACTAACTGCCAAACTTACTGACAATACCCAGCTCGGGCTACACTCGCTTTTGTTTCACTTCTCCACATAGGTCACTTCTTTTGACTTTAGTGTTTGTGAATCCTCAGAATTAAATACTTTTCCATAAATGGCATTGTACTTGAGTCTCAATCGAAGGCATTTGTCTGTTGCTCAAATATCTGAATCCAGGTAGTTCCTCCTGACTACCTGGCAGGGATGTTATTTATTAACCATATTTATACTCAGAAATACCAGCCAGGAAGATTGAGGAGATGGTACCAGGCTTATGCAAATTATTTACCAAGACTGGTGGCACCATTTCACAGGAATGACACCAATCAAAAATGTCAGTCAAAAAAAAATGACACCAATCAAAAGCTCAGTCAAAGTCAACAGGTACAAGGGACCATGTTTTTCATGGAAGTACACAGCAAGGCTCTCTAGGAAAACTCAGCACACACAACTCCAGTATGTGCAAACCTACAGCTTCTGAATATTTGGATGTTAGAACGAATTACATTTCACAGGCCAGTGTTGGGAGACCGATGGGAAAGAGAGGGAGATGTGCTCTCTATGGGCATAGTACTGACCTAGGCTTCTTTGCAGTTGCTGTTGGTGGTAACATTTGCATTGAGGCAGCTGCCAGACTTGGAATGAGCATTTTCTTCTGCTGTTGTTGTTAAGCTTCAATGCATAGGAATAGGAACAGCATCTAAAATCATCTGGTTCCAACTCTAATATTTTATCTGTAGAACTCTTTGTAAAAAACAAACAAAAACAAATCTCAATGAACCGTATTTACTTAGGATTATTTGGTTGTAGGCAATAGAAACTAATGAACTAACTAAAGTATAGGGAAATGATGTGAATGCTTTTTTATGGTTGAAGAGAGGGTGAAACTACGGAGCTGTGAAGATACAAGGCAGCAGGAACATAAATGGCATTGAATAAAATCTGACCACTTTTTTTGTCCTTGTAGTTACTAGTCAAGAATAAAAATCAATGGGCAAAGAGCCCAATTAGAATCAATTGATGTGGTTGACTGTACTTGTGTCAGAGAGCTGCTGGTTGAAGTTACCAGAAGCAGTTTCTTTGCTCAGGTCCATGATATCTCAAGGGTGCATACAACATAAAATTCTCCAAATGGATATTGAGACGCTGTTAGAAGAAGGATGTTGAGAAGCAAAATCTACCTTTCCTTTCCTCTGCCCCCCCCCACTATAAAACAGATGAAAATATTTAAGGAGAGACAAAGAGGAGACCTACACTCCATCCCTGATCACTAGGGGAGGCAAAAAACTGTGGATTAAAATGAAAGCCACCAACCCAGTTCATGTTCTGGCAACCTCTGACAAGTTACAATCCTCCAAATTTTCAGGAACAGTGTCTTGCCATGTGTTCTGCTGTTACAGTGATCTTGAAAGCACCAGGTGGCTCAAGCCTCTCTCAGTCCTGATCCCACTGCTCTGGAATAAGTCCCCCTGTCCACCATGCTAGAGTTGTGGGGTTAAGATACTGACAGTTTGGAATTGTTTATCACAGCAGTCTAATCCAGATCTACTGATGGGTTTATTTTCTTATATTCAACCTCATTCAAGAAGAATGTCTAGTCTTTTCTCCCCTTAAAATTCCTAGTTAACCTTCTATGTAAGCTTCCCCACAGCCTCCTGTGACACCCCAATTCTTTGCAATAAGCTTCCCTTTCTACATTTAAGTAACTTGGACAGAGCAGTTCTGTTATTTGGAAACAGAGAAGTCCTAGTAAATGCATGTACCTTCTGATATTCATGTTAGTCATTGTTTGCTAGTGTGTATTTTGTTCTTGCCTCCTTTTATACCAACTAGCCTTTTTTTTTTTTTAAAGTCAGTTTCTCTAAATCAGAACCTGAGACAGAGAATCAGGTTGTATAATTTATTGAGAGTCTACTTTTTTGGAGAATCTGGAGAAAGCTCAAGAAATCAAAAAGGAAGGTAAGAGCTAAGCGAGAAGGTAATCTCAGGAAAGGTCTAGCCATGGTCAGAGGCACAAGGGTGATGGAGGAGGTGCCCAGGAGGCAAGTTGCACTACAGATTTGCCTGGGCTTGAGAAGAGAGCCAGATCTGTCCATGGTTAGTGAGGCGTCCAGTCTACCTTTTTAGACAAAGTCCACCCATTGTTTCCTGGGCACTTCATGGGTTTAGAGAAGAGCACATGACCCAGTTTGGACCAATCAAAAGAAAGCAGATTTTCCTTGAAATTGTGAAAGCAAGTGCATCCTTGCTCTTATGTAAAACTAAGAAAGATGCTTTCTTTTCTGACTGGTGTGAGGAAAGGTTGTGCTGTTCAGAGCTGTGAAACTACTTCTGGGATCTGAGCATGGAAGCAGCCTGGAAAAAAGATGTGACAACCAATAGCAAACAAAAAACTTTCAAGTCCACAGAGCCCCTGAGAATATGGTGACTCTCTGCCTCAAACCACACTTAAAGACACATACCCTGGAATCCATCAGTATGTGAACCAATCCATTATTTACTTAAACCAGTGTGAAATAAAACTATCCTAAGTGATAGACTGTAGGAGTGGGAGGAGGAATGGATTATAGTGGGGAATCGGGAATGTCACCACCCACACAGATTATGGCAAAGGATTCATGTGTAAACCCTCCCGCTGAGTCCCATCACATGTTCAAATTTAAAAGCAGAAGCATCTCAGATAACCCCTCACACAGCATCTAACCTGGAAGCTGAGTGCCTAGTCATTCACTGCAGGCATCCAATTTTAGGATTTGGTTTCTGTTATACAAAGCCATTGACATAACATCAGTTTCATTTGGAAGACCTCCAAATTGCAGAAACATCCCCTGAAATTAGAAGAAAATGACCTCTCCCATGGGGGTCTCTTCTTAAGTTTATTAAAAATACATGTGATTGAAACTGTGCATTAATGTCCTGCTGAAACTACTTTGAGAATAGCAAAAGGACTCAGGATAACTCAAGGGTTACATGTATCATTTCACACCATAACCCCTTTCTCCCCCCCCCACCCCCCCAGCATCAAACTGGTTCAGGGTGGAACAGGTGCAGGAGTCCAGTGTGGGTCACCCAGCAGACATCAGGGTCCTAATTTGGTCTATTTCTTTTTATCTTTTTTTCCCTCTTCATAATCCTTCTAGAGCTCTCTACCACAAGAGCTATTGTCTTGTCCTCATATCTAAAGGTTACAGTACCCCTGAATGATTTTTTAAAATAATAATCCCAGCCATTATGATGGTGAGATATCTCTTTGTTTCTCTTCTCCATCTATGGTGCCTAATGCTATCTTTGACCAGATGGAGACTGCAATTAAAATAAATATAATGTAATATAAAAATAAAACAGAACATATTGCTTTTGCAGGGCAATCTGGGCCCAAGATTTTCTGCAGTGGAAATGACTGGCTAAATAAACCTATCTCCTCATTGACATAGAGCTGAAAAGAAAGATTGGTTACAACAAAAAAAAAAGGGGGGGGGGAGAAATATGATTATTTCCTAAACGAAGAAGAGAAATTTTTCCCAAATAGAAAACTAATTGAAGTAAAAAGCTTAATTTTTTTCTTTGTACATAAACACCATCCACAAATTTAATAACATCCCAGCGCAGGTGTTGCAGGGAGTGAAAAGATGAATCAGGAGCATTGCCTCCCTAAAGAAGTTCCCACTTTAACTGGGGAGAACACATGTACATGGAGGGAAAGTGGAACTGTATGGCAGGTGAACTTGAGCAAAGAACTTGTTTTCAGTATATTCTGGCCAAAGTTCTTGCTGCTTTGGATGCTGGATGAGAAACTCATCCTGCCCAACAAGACACAGAGTGGTTTAGATAAAACTGTGACCACTTCACCATCACAGAGACTGCTTTGATAAAGAGATTATTTTAGAACAAGTAACAGAGACAGATATGTAAAAACAAGTATTTTAGAAAAGGGAAGGTGGGGCAAGGCAGACATACCAACAAGTGTTCTACTGCAAATATAGTTACCACTCAGTATATTCATTCTTGGCAGTTTATCGAATAGTTTCACTTCTGATCATTTCTGTGGTTGCAAGTTCATAAAAGATGGACTAGACTTTATTCTTATTCTTGAATACAGCATGCACTTCATTATTGACACATGTAATTCAAACACTTAGACCTGTTTCCCATTTCCAAAACCCAAGAGCATGACTGATATGACTATGGACCAAAGTCTACAGTCTGTCTGTAGTTTCTGTTCTTTTTGGCTCTCTAAAACCTGTCTTTATACTAATTTGGCTTGTCAAAATTAGCCAAGGCAAAAGTTTTGTCTAATGGGTATAAGTCTGAGGCTTGGAGAGGATAAAAGGTCCTATTTTGCCTTGTTGCATGCTAGTAGGAATGCTGCAAAGTCGTAAAAAAGCGGGACAAATCACTGTACCCTGGGAATAGGTAGCCAGCAAGCCGCCATCATGATGAGGCATTTCAATGGCTCTCATGATAGTGCCGTCCATGCTGAGATCTGTTCCTGTCACTCTAAAGATACTAAGTGTAAACAGGGGGAACTGGAGAGGAGAAGCTCAAACATTTCTTGAATATTTACTACATGAAAACTATTTTATATGAGGAGGATAATCATATGATATTTTTATTAGTTCCAGGTGGCAGTTCTTATCATTATTTTGCATATGAAAATATTAGAGTTTGGAAAAGTTCAGTGACTGGCCGTAGTCACTCAGCTAGGGTCTGTGGGTAAACCATCTCTGCTCTCTTACTCAAAACATGTCTTTCCATATGGACATATCCTCTAAGTTAAATAGCTCTGATTTTATGTTCACACAGCCACAGGTGAATGATGAAAATGCAGAGATCCTAGGTCCTACCTGGTCCTACCTTTGACCTTAGTAATTATGTAACATTGCAAAAATAAGTTCAGTTCTGCCAATCTCTTTTCCTCATTTATGGCAACAGGACTCTCAGTATGAAAGAGTTGCACATTCCTGTGAAACACATGAGGTATTATATAGACCACTCTCTCTCAGGGAGATACAACTTAATTTTCATTCTTTCTTTCCTGACACCTATCATAAAGGTAACCAATAAAACAAAACAATATCCTGCTTCCATTTATTTCCAGTCTCTTGGAAGATAGGTTGGTGATTTCTATGAAAGTTCGAGTGGTAACATAAGGGAAGGAAATTAGCTCTATTTTTAATAACTCAGTATTAATGATAGGGTGTGCTACCCCCCATCCCCATTGTCTCCTGTTTAAGATTGCAGATTTCAAGGACAGGTATGCTAAAATGTGAGAATGACCTTAGTTTTAATTTCCCTTCAGGGAGATGCAGGAGAGAGGAAGGTGACACAGGTTTTCTGGAAGGTTGGAAATCAGGGTATATAAAGGGTGTGAAATCAAAGAGAAGGACTCTGATTCCAATATGGAGATCAGATAGAGAGAGAGATTCAATGGAGGAGAGATGGGAATCAGCCATCTTGTAAAGATGTGAGCCATGTGGACTTGGCCAGAGGTCACCGGGGGCCTGCAGCCCTTGGCTGACCTGGGCTAGCCGCATGTGTACTAAAGGCAGTTAAGGAGTTTGCAGATTTGAACTCTGTGTTGAAGTTTTTTTTGCTGAATTTGACTGGTATCTGAAAGAGGCCGTGCAAAAGTTAGGCCTGAAAAGAAAGTGAACTTTGCTGGTCCGGCACCATGTAGTTTCTGCTACCTGAAAGACAAGGAGAACACAGTGTGGAAGACAAGGAGGAACACACCAAAGAAGCTGTCAAAGGAACATGTCTTCAAGCACCTGGAGATGAACTCTGACTGGACATTGGTGAGATGATCAGGACTGAGAGACTGAGGATTTTTGGGCAATCTGAGGAAAGGACTTTGGACAATGCTGAGAAAAGTTTTGGACAATGTTAAAGTAATCTGAGTCTCACATGTTTCTTTTGTAGTTATTAGGATAATTAGTAAATCACTTTGTTAGAAATAAATTAGTCTGCACTGATAGTCTTGCATTGGTTTGGTATTTTGGTTGAGAAGGCTGGGGATAGTGGAAAGAACCCATGAGTGTAGAGTTTAAACTGTAGTGTATAAGTTTTTCTTTTTAGGTCTGAAAGAGGGAAAGAAAGCTGAGAGAAGCTGGTAACTGATGTTAGCATATCAATAGTAGGCAGGTACAGTGAAAATGCTAATGTCCTGCTTGTATCCTGGTTTGTAGAGAGAAGCAGGCAGCGGTGTTCAAGGTTAAAGGTTAAGGTAAAGGTAAATAGTCTGCTTGTAGCCGGCTTCCTAGGGAGAGAAGCAGGCATAGATGTATCTACTTAAAGTTAAAAGCAATTGCTAATGTGAATGGCTTTGTAGAGAGAAGCAGGCCTGTATGTGTTTAAGTCAAAGTCAAAAAGTTCCTTCATGGTCACCCTGTTTCATTATGACTTGTGACTGAATCATCACAGTTCATTCTTCATGTACACACTTTTTGCCCTCTGCTCCTGAAGCCAAGATGGAGCAGTGTCACTGATTTAGCAGACCTTGAGGTCCTTCCCAGTCGAGACACTGTGGGACTGCACAAAGAACACTGTGCTGGAGAGCCACAGTGCCTAGGTTCTTGTCTTGATTCCACCATCACAGACTAGTAGATGGAATGTCAAGACTCCATCTCAAGTTGCCCCATCTGTAAAACCAAGAGCTAGAGAAAAACATCTTCCTGGGTGCCTTCCAACTTTAACATTTCTGACCTCGAGCGGGAAGAGAGAACACTCCTCAAGGTTGACTTGGTCTCTTCAGCCAAGTCTTTCTAGGAATTGTTGGCCTTGAAAACATTAAGGGCATTTTCAAATCCTTGTCTCTCCTCCTTTCTGAGTCTAAGAACTGTGAGGTCTGTGTTCAGGACAAAGTGAAAATTCAGGGTAGAACACAGATGGTGACATTTGACCCTTTTGCTGTGATTTGCTGTGGTTTATTCTGCAGGCTTTGCTGGCTCCTGCTACTTTTAGAGGTTCCTTTTCATAGTGAATACTTGACTTAGTGTGGCCACCAGGCAGCATAGTTCTAGATATGGATTCTGGATTGTGCAGCCCAGGATTTGGTACAGTAATTGTGGTAGGTTTGGACACTCTTCTGGTAACCATTATATCCAGGTCAAAGGGCAACTCTTAGTTCTTGTTTCAGATATTTCTTTTTCAATGCAGAAATTTCAAATTCCAGTTTCACTACTTACTGTCAACTGATCTCAAGCAAAGATCTAACCTCTTTGTGTCTCACTTTCCAATCCATAAAAGTCATTCACTGCTATCTCTCAGAATCATGTTGAAGAACATATCTCATCTTTCATATATAATGCTTAGCCAAATGTCTACTACGGAGTAACTATCCAAAACATGATAGTATTACTATTGTCATAATGATCACATGCACGTGCACATACACACACATAGGCACATGCATACTACATTCAAGAAAAAAATGTTGATTATAAACACAAAGACCATTTTCCTACTACATAAGCAAAACAATTATGGTTTTTGTTTCTTTGAGTTTTCAAGCAAAACTATGGATATAAAATTCAGAGCAGGGCCAAATTGAATTTCCAGGAAAGTAATATCTGAGAAGCTTTTAAGCATGAGAGAGGTTTGTTGGCTGATAGGCATAAACACATCTTAACCTTGGAGTCTGAATGATAGTAGACAGTGTGGCTGGCCCCTGACCACTTATTGATGAACTTCCACCTGCATGAAGACCAGCGTATGTTGGTCAAATTTAACTCCATTCCATTTTTTGTTCCATAGATTTTTTTACTTTTTTTCTTAGTAAGATATTTGCATTCCCAAAGGAAACTTGGAAAAATTGCATATATTCATGGTGAATGTAACTATGATGGGTAAATCATGCTGGATACTATGGGCATGCTACTTATGTGTACGATGTCTGCCCACGAGGGCACATATACAAATAGCTACAAGGATCAGAGAGACAGTACTGGGTCGAATGGACTGATTAGGGACTGTGACTTACCAAAAAAATACATATCCTCTCTGAAAAAGGCAAGCATGACTCTGCTCCAGACAACAGTTCCCATAATCAAGTGGAACCAGATATCTTCATCTTTAAAAAGAAGTAAAAACTCTGAATTTCACATCAAACCTCTCAATTTGTAATTGATGACAATTTCCAAAAAAAATTTAAAATACCATTGAAGTCAAAGTTGGAACCACACTGTCTAAGCTGCACTGAAATACCCAGTAATATTCAGAGCTCTAAATTTTCAGATGATTGCAAGTGTGTGTTTGGAGGATGGGGGAGGTTTGAGAAAGTGAGAGTTTAGTTTCTACTGCATGTTTTCCTCACCAATATATACGGTTAGTCCTGAGATCTTTACTTAAGAATACAAACAACTTAACAAACTTTGCTCCCAACCATAAGAGAGCAATTGGCACCAGATTTTCCCTTCCATGAACAAGTATAAAGATGGATAAAGTATGTGCGTTACCTGTTTTCAAGGACACACTGAACAGGCAGTGAAGGACTGTGACCCTTGATGAGAGAGAAATACAAAAGGTGCAACTCCAAAGCTTTTTGCTAGAGGGCATTTTCCTGCCACAACATAGAAAATTTAAGCCCAAGTAGAATGGTACTTTTGTTGAGTTGAAAAACCCAAGATTAGAATTCAGACTGCAAAAGTATCCGAAATTCTCAAAATAGAAGACAGGAAGGAAGTAGAGCTAAAGGTGTGCCCCAGAAGTCCATGCTATTATTCATAGGTCCTTGCTGAAGCCTTAACCAGAACTTCACAAGGCAGGACTTAATAAGGTCTAGGGAGGCTGCATGGCAATTGAGAGTTAGATAGAGAAACAGAGTTGTTCAGTGCTGGGAAATAGTAGAGATCACCAATGTGGAGAGACCTCCCTGAGCACCTTGGGCGTTCACCTGAGAACTCTGAGTAGTCTCAGCTCAGGAATAAGGATCAGGCCTAAATGTCACACCATTTAGGTGTGACATTCTGTGGCGACACCACAGAATTTGGTCAAAACAGAAACAGATTTGTACTAAATAGTGGGGGGAGGGAAGGGAAGCCTAATAAAACCCAAGTTATCCTCTATATTTTTAACTGTCTCTGAACGAAATTCAATACTCAAATAAAGCACAATTCAATCCCTATAGCAAATCATCCAACAGGTCTTTCATACAATATAAAATTAAGATATATAGAAAAAAAAATCAGGGAAATGTAATCTATATGAAGGAACAAGAGAAACAAAAAGGAAATCGTTTTGTAGATGATCCAAACAAGAATATGATAAGTTATTATAAAGTGCATAAAGATACAAGGGTCTAAAAAAAAAGGTAGCCATAATATATGAACAGGTGGAAAGGCCAACAAAGAAATGAAAACTAAAATGAGTGAATAACATTCTAAAATCAAAAAGTATAATGTAAGTAATAAAATATTTGCTAGATAAATTTAATAATATACTTAATATACTTGAAACTAAAGACAAGTCAGTAAACACAAAGGTCATGAGAAATTACTCACTCTGAAAAACAGAAGGGAAAATAAATTCCAATTGATTAGTAGCATAATAT